>JANHGO010003824.1:0-26235 GCA_024606505.1 Aquila spilogaster | reverse complement strand
ACCCAAAACAAACAGAACTGAATGGATTTGGATGCTTTTATTGGGTCTCAACAAATCAGAAGCAATTTTGTTTTTACATATCATTTATATTTAAAACATTCCTCAGATTTCACATTTTCCCACACTGCACTGCTGCAGTGTGCACTGATTTCTTCCGATGCTGCACATCTTCCAGGCGATCCTCACCCATGCTTACATCCACTTCACATTAAATTCTAACAAATCCAAGCTCTGCAGGGCCTGCACTGTTTCTAACATGCAATCAACCCTTCTGGGTAACTCTCTCCCATTTTCTGACGCTGCCTGGAGTGAAAACAGGTGGGACTGCCTGGCACACCTTGTGGAGGTGGAGACCATCTATCATATGATCTGACCGATCCATACAGATCCCATAGAACAAATGCCTCTCTCAGAAGCTCCAGCACCCAGCAATCCTATGAACCACACTGCAGAGTGTGCGAGCTCATCCCTCCGACATCAAATCAGAACGCTTTGGAGATGGTGGAGCACACTGCTGTCAAAGACAGCTTCTTGCCAGCAGCCAGCCCTCACCAAGCGGTGAATCCTCAGCCTGCCCTTGGATAGGATGGCCAACTCAGCAGCAGCCCCTGTGCTGGTAGGGTCATGGGATATGACGTCAGTGCAGAAGTTTTCCTGTTCATGTTCCGCATTCTGGAGCACTTCCTACAGAATCTGTGTCTTCTTCCTGTGTGCAGACAGCGTTTTACAGAGCAAAGCTGCTCTAGACCACTTCAGAAGGCCCAGACATTTGAAAGCCTCTAATTTCTGGTAAAGCACCAAACCAACAGTTCAGATGTCCAAATACTGCTATAAGAACAAGCAAGTTATTTTACCCAGTGACGGGAGCTGTCTGCACCCATGGTTAAATTTAGATGTCTGTAACTATGGGGTACTTACCGTGCCTAGCTATGTGTAAAAGCAACCACAGTTAAATACCTCCACTTCTCTCCTCTCCACTTGCGCCTAACATGTGCTCATGCCAGCAGGGGACATCTGTACACACTGGCACCTGGCAGCAGTTACCTGCCCCTGCCTTCCCGGCCAGAGACATCCCTCTCTCTCTCTCCATGCAGATCTTCAGAACAATTAAGCGTAACTGCTGTAACACAGCTATTTATCCATACCACTGAGTGCCACTACCCATTGCTCCATCCAGCAGAGCAGCCCTGGCCGGAGCTCAGCACCTGTTACAGGAAGGACAAAGCAAGTTCTGCTGGAGAGAATTCACTTCTTCACAAACCTTTCTGGAACAGTTGTTTGGTTGTTTTTATAATTATTTTATGCTGAGGGTTTGTTTCCGTTCAGCCCTTACAGTGGTGTTGTAACCGCAGCAGTAAGGGAAAGCTGCACCCTGCAATAGCTGAAGCCCTGATGCCTGCCAGAGCCCATCTAGCAGAGCCTGACCTTGCTGCTGCCATAACCACTCGGGTGAAGGTCACCTAGCCACATCCTACCAGTAAGTAGCACTGGGGGGTTTAATAAAGGAACATAAAAAACAGATCAAGTAGATGGAAGGCGGAGGGGGAACATGCACCCATCTTTTCCAGCTGTGCCACAGGAGCTCTCTCAATACGTACCTAAAGCAGGCTTCTTCACATTTACTGAAAATAAACAGAGGTTAAACCAAGGTGTTCATTTTCCAAGCTGGAAAACATCCTATCTTCTGAACCAATCCCTTATGAAGACTCGATATCATTTAACCAGGAGTTATGGTTATCATCATAACCTCACGGATAGTCAAAACCACAGAAAGCCTTTCTAATTAGAACCTTACAAACACAACACAGCAACGAGGAGTCTGATAGCCCAACTCTGAAATGGGAAAAGGATTTAAAAGCTATGACCTAAAGTTGTACTTTCGTTGCTGACTGTTCTACTTCCCCAGTATACGCACTATAGATTGAAAATCTTTCCTTTTTGCAGATGTTCAGAGTTTTCAGTTCATTTCAAAATTACTTGAACACGGGAACCTGCCAAAGGAAGACAGCCACATCCACAGAGAACTACTTGGGATTTCTCTTTCACTTCACAACCATCCAAGCTACTGTCCGGCAGTATCTGTCAGTTTGCGCACAGAAACAGGTTGGTTCAAATCCCAGCAGAGGTTTATCACAAAGCAGACACATGGCACATCAAACAGAGGTTGGGACCTTGGTTTGAACCAGCTGTGGCCGCTTCCTCCTCCGGAAGTGGGAGACATTTGGTATGAAGAACTAGCTGGTGCTGGCAGGACTGGGGTGTCTTCTACCAACACCACACAGAAAAGCCATTTCTATGGGCAGTTCATCTTTTAAGATGCCAAATAGTAAACACTGTCCTAAAGAACAAGGAGGAATAATGATGCTCTGACCTGCCAGAACAGGAGTTTTCCCATTCATCACTATGGAACAGAATTCTCAGCAGTTTTGGAAATGCACAAAATGCGAAATCATCCTTGCCCCAAGCAGAGCACCAAATCACACGAATTCTGCAGTCAAGCCAAGGCCTTTGTTTCTCGCCCACGTGCTGAAGTAGGGCAGACCCTCCTTCCTTCCTTTCCTGTCAGGCTGAAGACATAAATCCATCTCGGCTCTCGCTCTCAGCAGTCAGTAGCAGTAGAGCACGAGGCTGAATGATGATAGCTGCATGCAGCAGCAGGTAGAACAGGATCAACAAAGTTCAACCAACAGTGTTAGCGAGCACGACAGCACTCAGTTACTGCTATAAATCCCACTACAAGCTTCTTTCTAGAATCATACAGCAATGCCAAAGCCCTGGTGGCAGTAGGTGAGGAAGAGATCATAGTGCCGAGCAGACACATCTCAAGCAGTAAGTGCTGAGGATGTAGGAGGAATGGCTGCTTTTTATGTTTCCGTAAGTTCTGTGAGAACGTGAGAAGGAAGAAGGCAGCTTGAGAAACTGAAAGCAACCAACAAGGGCGTGCTGCCGCCACTTGAGAGTCTACAGACCAACTGTGAACTCTATACAGGTTATTTTGCATATAATCTTATCAAGATTGCCACGCAGCTTTTCAGACATGCACAGGGTGGTTCAAAAATATGATTGCCCACATCTGCTTCTAGAAATCCTTCCCGGGATTTTTTATTTTTTAAGTAAGTCTTCTTATGGATGTCGACAGTCATAAAGAAAGCACTGCAGTGCATTGCGCAAAGCTGGAAAATATGAATAGAAAGGTTTCTTCATTCATTTCTGCAGCGAGTATGGGAGTATGGAGAATAATAAAAGGTTTAATTGAACACGAACAACCTTGTGCCACAGAAGATCAGGTTCTGAAAGGGAAATCTTTGCATGCTAGCTAGCCTGTATTTGATGGGACAGCCACTTCTCCACGCTTCCCTCTCCCATCTCTTTTCAGCCACACCACTGTGACAGAAGGAAAAGAACGGCTCCATTTTCCATCCTATGTGTGTTTCTCTGCCAACAGCGAGAGATGTTTTCCTTAAGTTCATTTTTATCACTCCATCTCTGCAAGTTTTTGCATTAGTTTGGAGATCGTAACCTCATTTGAAAGAGACAGCAGGCTGGGGTGATAACATGCCTCAACATGCACCAAGAGAAGATGCCAGGTAAGAAGGTTCTTATTTTAAATTAAAAGAGAAGCTTGAGAGACAGCAGGCACCTGGAACGCCGACCTGAGCCCTTCAGAGCCACACAGAGGCCATAACTGGAAGGCCAGCTCATACCTCTGCCGGTACTCAGTAGGAGGCATGCAATACCCACATGGTTTGGAAAAGCAGGGTAAATCAGTTGGGTCACATCGAGCCAGATGGTGGATAGGAGCTTCCCTCCGGCTGCAGCTGCACGTGATCTCCCAGCTGCTGCTGGGCTGGGCAAACACACTGCAGCCCCAACAGCACTGCTACCTGCTTGCCATGGATTCCGCCACTGAGTGCCTTGGAGCTGCCAGCGCAACTCCATGTGCCACCATAGCCCCGTCCTGCCATGCTGAGCTGTGTTAGAGGCAAACAACAGAGAAAAGCTCTCTGTGATACAAAAAAATTAAGCTGAACTCAACAAACAGCAAGCAATAGCCCATAGTATCTGCTTTTCAGGCAGAGAAGAACATTTGCTGGCTGAATGTGAGCAAGCAGTGTGCCCAGGTGGCCAAGAAGGCCAATGGCATCCTAGCTGGTATCAGAAGGACTAGGGAGGTGATTGCCCCTCCATACTCAGCCCTGGCGAAGCTGCAGCTTAAGTTGTGTGTTCAGTTTTGCCCCCCCCCACTACCAGGAAGACACTGAGGTGCTAGTGTGTGTCCAGAGAAGGGCAACAAAGCTGTGGAGAGTCTGGAGCACAAGACCCTTCAGGAGGAGGAGCAGCTGAGGGAATGCGGATCATATATTCTGGAGAAGGCTCATGGTAGACCGTATAACTCTCTACAACTCCCTGGAAGGAGGTCGTGGCGAGGTGGGGGTCAGCCTCTTCTCCCATGTAACAGCAACAGAAAGAGAGGAATGGCTTTAAGTTGTGCCAGAGGAGGTTCGGGTTGGATATTAGGAAAACTGTGTTTTCCAAAAGAATGGTGATGCATTGGCACAGGCTGCCCAGGTGGTGGAGTCACCGTCTCTGGAGGTGTTCAAGAACCATGGAGATGTGGCACTGAGGGATGTGGGCAGTGGGCATGAACAAGATCTTAGGGGCCTTTTCCAACCTTAACAATTCTGTGATCTGCTTGCAGCCTCAGCTTTACCATAAGATGGGGAAAATCTTCCCCTTCACTTGAAGACGTGCAAATACTTCTAGTAACTGATATCTCTTACTGCATTACTCATTAAAGACTTAACTGATTCCTCTCTCTCCTCCCCTCATCACCTATACTCATTATTTCCTTCTGCTTAGGCAAGTGAATTTCCATTGTAAAGTCTCCTCTTAGTCCTTCCCACCTTTTAAACTGAAGAGAAACATGTTGAGATGCGACTTATTAGGGAAGGAAACCATTTAAGCATATTATTCATTAAAAAGAAGAACAGAAAAATAAGACTAAAAGTAACTTTATCTCTTCCACAATTAATTCATTCACCAGAAGCCCTCAGTTTTAGAAGATCTCAAACTACGCCGTGCTGGCTGAAGAGCACAAGAAGAACCCATGGAGTGACAGCATTTACAAGTCAAAGTACCAGCACTTGTGCAAAATCCTTGAGAAACACATAACTGGCATGCTGGGCAAGCAGCAGGGAGATCCTGAACTTTCCCCTGATCCTGACGCCCCAGGGCTCGCGTGTGTTGTAACAACCAGCAACTCCTGCTCGTGGGCAGCTCCACAGAGGGATTACAACATGCTACCAGGAAGCCATACCTACATAGCACGGCACACGCTCCAAGACGCATCTATTTTTAACCAGATGCAGTTTAAAGCTACTTTTGAGTAGATGCTCTAGGGACATCATTCTTCAGGGCTACGTGATCACCTTCAGGATGAAAATCAGCCAATTGTACCGAAACAAGAGTGGTTTTACACTCACGTAAGTTTGCTTAAAATGCATGTCTGACTGTTTAAGCAATGCAACTTTTCCAGAGAAATACAGACATCTGCCTCAAAGAGGGGGCACCAGAAAGATATTCTTTATGTAACATGAGACAAAATGCATAACGAAGCTGGGATGAACACAAGGCCTGCTGCAGCAGCTTGTATCCAGAAGGACCCAACGTCTTGCAGCAATTTCACCAATTGCAACCACATTACTCAACATCACAGCCATCCCCGGGACAAAACCTCAAGTTTCCTTACTACGGGCACTGCACCTTTCATCGGGAAAGCAGAATGTAACCAAAAGCACAACTGGAAACTAGACAGGAAGGAATTAACTGGGAAAGTTAACTAAGTCGGACAAACTAAACACTCCCCTTGTTCTGTTGCTTGGGCTGCCAACTGCTGTTGTGCAGCAGCGATCCCCAATGCCTCAGCCTTTCCCAAGCCTTTGCTCGGGCTCTGGCTTTGTACCGGTGTGGAAGGATGACCAACACCTGAATCACCACCACCTCCATGCAACAGCTGGATCCTCCTGGCCAACTGGTCACCCCATGGCTGGGCGGACCCTGCCCAAGCGTTGCAGCCGCATGCTCAGCTCTGATTGCACCGCCGATCCCTGCTGCTCTCAAGATTTCCATATGGCAGCTTGCTAATAAGTTCCCGAATTGCAACAACCTTAAGAAGTGGCTTGTTTACCATGTCGCTCTCCCACGCGGATTCCCACACACCATGGGCTGAGCGAAACACTGCCGCAGAGAAGCACTCATAAAAAATAAGAAAAGAAATTCAGCCTCTTGTATTCCAAGCTTACTTTGCTACCACAAAGTCATTTGCCTCTTCTCATCGAAAAGATGATGCTAGTGTTGCAAGGAAATACCGAACTCCTTCCCGAGCTCCTCCCCAACAGAGTTTTTACGCTGCAATACATATTTCTCCATTTCTGAGACACTTCTCTGAGATTTCAAAAGCAGACGTCCCAGATCCATGCAAATACAGCTTTTAAAAACGCTGGATGCTACACGTAGAGGGAGTTGTTTGCGTTGGCTCAAGATCTCTTCCTATGCAAGGAAGGGAGACACTCGGGGTCAGGCTGGACCAGGCTCTGAGCACCCTGATGGAGCTGTAGCTGTCCCTGTTCATTGTAGGGGTGTTGGTCTAGATGACCTTTAAAGATCCCTTCCAACTCAAACGATTCCACAATTCTAAGGACCTGGCAGATTCCACCAGCTCCGTACCAGCCACCAGCACCACCACCCAATCTGATTTTCACAACCCTTTCCATTGGTGCTCCTGCCTCTCCAAGGGCTCTCCCATCAGAGGTGGGTGAACAGGAAGAAAGTCACCTCCATCAGCTTGTGATAAACACCTCAGACTGCAGCTCCTCTCTTCTTTTTCCCAGTGCCTCCATGGAGAAGGAACACGTGGGGAGGGAATTTGTTTGGGCTCAAAAGAAACAAGATGAAAGTCAGAATGCAGTGCGATACTCACAGTGTACCTACACTGATTTAAGCAGCGCCATCCCCTTCCAATCCCCTGAACAGCAGCACCCTGCCGCCTTCCACAGTCACTTCTCAGCTGGATCAATTCCCAAATCTGTTTTTGCAAGCATCCAGATTGCACAGCCCAAAGCCCTTTGTGCTGCAGTACTCAGCCCTGCGTGCCCATGGCACAGGACACACAGTGCAACTAAGCTGCGTGATGGCCCTGATGTGCAACAAACCATCAGCCCTTTGTTTGGGATACTGGTGCCTCTCTGAAGGACTTGCTCTTCTTGCCTTATCCAACATTTGCAGGTGAAACACAGGATCTCAGACAATGCAAGTAAAAATGTATGTAGGAGCAGATGGGGCCCAAATATTTCACCGCTCCCTTAAGGCCCATGAGCTGTGCACAATGGAGATGAAATGTCTTTCTGCCTTTGGCTGGTCTGCATCGTGAACATATAGGAAGGCCAAACTTTAGACACAAATTCAAGCATTTCCTTACATTTCAGGGTTTCACTTCGTAACCTTAGCAATGAAAAGGTTTTTGCCTTTACAATGATCTCCCTAGTTTTCTAACAAAACAAAAGCACCACTGAAAACAAGTTCACACCCACTGGAAGCGCAGCAGCTTTCCCCTCCACTGCCCCATCTATGGCCTCAGGCACACAGTGCTGTCCTCGCTCCATGAAGCAAACCGAGCAGTACCTCGGAGAAAACAGCTACGCTCTGCGGCAAGAATCCAGAGCACCGATGACAGAGGGACACACTGGCTCAACAAGTTTCACAGCTAGACGGCAGAAAAGAGCTGAGATTCTGGCATAAAAACTGCTTTAGATTCTAGCTACAAACAGGCTCTGCTGGTCTCAACTCTTTTACTGCCGCCTTTCCTTGCTCCTCAAGCTCCTGTCCTTATTCTCCTCTTCCCACCCCTTGCAGAAGTTCTCCCAGAAAGGTTGCCATCTTATCTCAGAAAGCAAACTAAAGAGTAGAGAAGACAGGAAAGGTGATGTTTAAATACTGAAGGAAGTGTGGGCACATACAGGGTTGCATGTAAGTGGCACAAGTCCCCATCCACCTTCCCACCTTGAGTTTTGTACCAAGAAGCCTGTCCCAGAAACCTTCCTTCCCAAAGTCTCTCTTAGGATTGTGAGAGAAATCCCCAAGCCTTGCACAGAATCACTTATCTATAGATATATGTGTTCTGGCAGCACAGTGGCAGCCAGCACAGGGCTGCTGCCATCATCCCTGGCCATAGAACCACAATCAGCCTCCAGCAGCTTCGTGCTCTGCTCCTTCCAGCCCGCGTCTGTGCTTCACTAGACTACAAACACCCACTCCAACACCCTGATGCCCTCCAAGGCCGAGCAGATACGTTTAAGCTCCTCTGGCAACTAACATCACTTCTTCCAGGAATCACATTAAAATAAAGCAAAACAAAATCTTTGCCCTTCGTCACAGCTGGGAACACTGAAATCCCAGAGCAGATTGCAAGCCTGCACATTTATATCTAGGTTTCAGAGACTAGACAAAACACAGCCCGCTGAGGAAGTAAAGTTAACTCTAATATTGCTGTTTATGGTACTTTTACAGTGTCTGAATATCTATGTAGTTGGCAGATTTTGGCAAGCCATGAACTACTACCAAAAACCTCTCAGCTTGAGATTTAGCGTGATAGTTGTGGAGCAAACCAATCACGTTCCAGGAAGTGAAGGTTGCTCTTGAGATCACGCAGTGGGCTGCTCACCTCCTGCCTCTGCATTCAAGCTCCCCTGTAACATCAAGCAAAGCACTTCATTTCCCAGAGTCTAGACCTTCCAGTAGTCAAGGCAAAGCAGAGGGTTTCCCACCCTACTGAAGATGTCAAACATTCACTTCCACTAACGGTATTTCATAACCCAAATGCTATTTCTCAGAATACTCAGAGGCACTCTGCTTTGAGAACCACCTCCAAATTGTCCATCATTGCTCCAGCTTTGAAATTTTCTCCTTGGATCTTCAGTGTTGCTGAAAAGATTTAATGTCCTAGTACTTCACTTATGGGATCGTCTTGTACTTGTTAACCTGATAGATCGGTACCTTCTGGCAAGGCTGAGGTTCTCCTGCCTCCTGTGCAGAGATGCTCAGCATCAGTGGATGATGCTCCTGGTCTCTGTAAGGACACAGCCTTCTCAAGGGTGTCCTTCGGGCGGATTTTTTCCTCATAGGACTCAATGTTGTTCTGATCTATTTCTAGCTGGAAGAGTAGAGCTGAGCCAACACAGCCAACATCTGGAAATCCCTTGCCTTCAGCATGCATGTATGTGACCAGTGTAAAGCAATCAGGCACTGGGAGCAAAAAGAGGGGTATAGGAAAACACAACAGTCACACAAGACTTTGGGCTAGGAAAGGCCTCCATGTTTTCACACTGCCTGCCTGAAACAGCAAAACATTTTTTACCCTGTCTTGCACTGACACTGCCTGCTTAGATCAGGAGGTTCTCTGTGCAGTGTCTAATACGTGCCTCAAAATTGTCCTGTTTGAGCTAGTAACCCAAAATAGAAGAGCGGCCCAATGCACTGGAGGCTGAGAATAGGACACCTTCCAGTCTTGGTTCCTACTTCCAAGTAACTATTTCCTTCCCTTTAAAAAGCAGTGTGAAAACAGACTTTACTGCAGTTCACAGAGGACCAGTAAACATCTTTCTTTCCTCCCTCTTGTGCAAGAAGCTAATAATGTACCTGCAACAGGAGTTTGGTGTGGCTGAGGAACCACACTTTAGCACACAGCAAAGACTTAGCACAAAGGCAGCACCATTTAAGACCTCAAGGCTGCAGGTCTTACTGGAGCCTGCCTGAGGAAATGCTGTTTCTTAAGACAAAAACCATTTCACACCAGGAAAACATGTTCTAAGAAAAACAACAGCAAAAGACAAAGTCTGCTGTGCTCGAGAACAAACCATCCCAAGTACACCACGTGACAGCCACAAACTAAAGACATATTTCCTGCTTCAGAGGCAGGTTTGGGTTCCCGTGCTGCCACAAAGCCTACTTACATTAAATATTTAGCAATGGGTGCTATATCTGCTCTACCAAGTCACTCGGCTCTTCAATATTCTCTTTGTTCTATTTCTTGCCCAGAACTCAAATTTGTCTTTCCTGACACTGAAAGGAAAAGAAAAAAAGAAAACCAACCATAGCTTACCTCACAACACTGAAATGAAAATTGAGCTTCACGCCACGATTATCACTTTGAGTGGCAACGTCAGAAGAAAAAAGGACAAATTACATGACTTTGAAGCACTAAAATAGAAGCACTTTATTTTCTACGGAGTTTGCTTCATTCATTAATTCAGTCAAATAATTACTTTGTCTTAATTTCATTAGCTTTGCTCAAAATAGCAAACAGAAAGAGAGGTGGCAAAGAGAGGGCAGAGCAGCACAAGCTGCAGGCAGAGCTGCTGGGGGCTGCATGGCAGCGCGGCTCCGCCACCTGCTCACAAGTAGCCCCGCTAACCTCTCACCCACGTCCAGAAACACTAAGAGCATGAGTCATTCACCTGCAATCACTGTCCAACCCCAGCCCACCGCTACCGTGCCCAGTGACCACGTCCCTCAGTGCCACATCTTCACGGTTCTGGAACACCTCCAGGGACGGTGACCCCATCACTCCCTGGGCAGCCCGTGCCACTGCATCACCACTCCTGAGAGTCATTTTTATAATATCCAACCTTAAGAAAGATCCGAGGATGAAGTAATAACATGAGCACTAAAAGACAGTCACTAACACGGTGCTGGACTTCAAAATCAGTAAAGAAGCACAAATAGCCCTATCCCAAAATAGGTATAGAAGCACAAATAGCCTCACCCCTGCCTCCTCTGGGAGATCGTCCCCAGAGCAGAGCCAGGCCCAGATGGACAGCCAGAAATGGGCTTCCAAGCACAGCACTGTTGCCTCTATCCATGCCAAAATACTGCAGGAGGCAGTGACAGATGGGCATATAAGAATTTACAGAGGACTAACCTTCTGCCACCCGTGCATTTTCTACAGCACACTCATCTTCAGACTGAACGCAGTCACGGAAGCACCATCCTTCTCTGTTCTCGTTATAGATAAAGTAGAACCAAACTAAATTTCTGGCCAAAACATCTATCCATCAAACAGAAAACAACCACTCCCAAAGCCCAAGAAAGTACAAGCTGCCAAAACCATCAGGCCCATCTATTTTGGGTAAGTTTTCTAGGACAGCCAAGTAATTGAGTCAGGTGTACCTAACTCTTTTTTAATTCGATCCTCCCATCTCGTTAGTTATTTTTTTGGTCTTTCACTTTACCAGAATTACACGATGGTGCTTGAGACCTGGTGAACTTGGCTGTTTTCCTAAGCAAACAATTATCTTCATAAAAAAACACCTCTAACATGATTCATGAATGATGCTCAGTCAGCTCTTGCAAAGGAAGATGCTCCCCATAGCACACACCAGTTCTGCCACATTATTCTCCTGTCTCCACCACCTACTGAAAGCAGTGACAAAGAGATGCTGTGAACACACAAGGAGCAGGTCTATGGGCACTACCACACCATTCTTTTTTAATCTGACTTGTGTTGCAGCACCCTGTCACTACCGCTTTCCAAGTAGGAAACACAGTGGAGTGGCACACTTAATTCAAGAGTCACAAGAAAATGAACAGAAGTCCTACACATCATATTACTTGAAATTCCACACGAGTCTCTGTGTTCTACCTTGATGGAGTCTAATGCAAACTCCTAGAGTAGGTGGTTGGGTTTTGTGTGTCCATGCAGACAAACACAGCCTTCAGGCCAAGCTAGCCATACCTACCAGTAAGGACACGGGAGTGGTTGCCATCTAGGTTAAGGCAGACAAGTGGGAAGCCATCCTTTGTGCTTTTAAGTTGTGAATTATTCACACGGTAGAGTGTCTCCACATTTCCAGGAAAAAAGAAAACAGAACAGAGTGGGATGTTATGGAAAAATATCTCATTGTTTTGAGAAGGCAACCTCAACCAACACCTCAACCTCCCAGCTTGGAAGAAGTCAGTATCTGCACTTAGACCTGCTCTGGATTACATGTGTTCCTGGAAACTCTAAGGGTGACCATGCATGGAACTAATTAATCAAGGAAAGCCCCTGGAAACATCTCTGATCTTCTTGTTCTGTAAATCCATATATCTTCATTGCTAGAGAGGAAACAGAACTACACTATTTCCCATTTTCCTCTGAAAGCAGTAGAAAGATTTGACTTCACCTCACCCTGTTAGCAACAAGTCCTTACAGTTTAGCCTCCAGTACCACTTTCATCCACATGATGGATTTATGCTCAGGTCCAACAGTCTTGCTCAGCCTTAAGAAGTGGTCAAGAATGGCCACAATCGTGCATGGATATGAACTGTCGTGCTGCTCAGTAAATGCCCTGTAGGTTACTGATCTTGATACACCATTACTTTCACCACCAGCTTTGTTGAAGACAATGCTGTTTGCAATGTCATTTCACTCTTACTGCATCTGAGGGGCCTCCCAGTCCTCCAAGAGGAGTCACTCCTCCTCAGTACACCTTTGCACTCTCCCCACTCCCTTCTGACAAGCAGAAAGCTTCTCCCAAATGAACCTGATTTGCATATATCCTTAAAGTCCCTAGTCAAAGCAAAGCTGTGGGGAATGTCTCCCAAGAGAAGAAAGGGTAAATCATCTTTTAACACTGTGCTCACAGACTAACGCAAGAGCAGTTATGATACCACAGAGTTCATATACAGACAGAAAAAAGGTGCATCCCTTTTGGACAGATACAGAACTGAAAGTTGAAGTAATACTATGTGGCCAGGCCAGATTTATATAGAAAGTGAATTTCACTGGAAAACTGAACACAGGTCTTCCCTGCCCTGCTGCAGTGCCCTGCCAAGCGGACGTTCTTTCTTCCACTCTTACTTCTTAAACCTTTGAAAATAAGGGAAACAGACCACATTGCTGCTGTGGTGAGAAGCCATTCATTCTCACTATAAATTAAATCACACCATTTGACTTCCTGCATCAATCATAGCCTACAAGCATCAGGACACTCTACAAACTCACAAAAAGCACTGCTCACCAGTGCCTTTGCTCCCACTTTTCCTTCCCAGCAATATCACAATGTCCTGTAACACTGGACTGGGAGAGGGGCTGCCAGAGAAACTCATCCCCCATCAGCTCAGGTCTAAGCCAGTATCACTGCTATTCACCTCACCTGCTGCCTTGAGCCAGTATCGCATGAAGAAACCCTCACCCCTTTGCAGCCAACAGTCTCCCATCCATGTGACCCACACTTTTCCCAGTGCATCATGTTTTGCAGAACAGCTCCATTTAGGTACATCTAAGGCAACATGTTAGCCTGGGGGTTCCTTCTGCTAAGTCAAGGAAAGGTCCTGGAAGCATCTCTGGGCATTGTTCTCTCCTCCTTTCTCGAGCTCTGGCTACTAAACAGGAGACAGAAGCAACAAAAAAGTGACCAAAGCTCTTCCAGTCTACTGAGATGCCCTTCAAGAATTTGTTGCTCTTCCTTCTAGTGGTCATTTACAGACACACAGCACAGAAAATAAAACACAGTTGGGCAACTGTTACCTCAAAAATAGGCACTGGGACCACAGAGGCACACAAAGCCGCATGAGATCTACCCAGTTCTGTTTTAAATACATCTATTCAGAAAAAAAGAAACAAAAACATCTGGATACAGATGGATTCAGGTTCAAACGCTCTAAAAGGACACAGATGCACAAAGCAGAGCTCTCCTGTGCATCACCCAAAGGAAGCTGAGTGCTTCACTAGCAGCTGTCTGGGCCCCAGCACACAGCAGTGGCACAGTTCCCCAAAGGGTCACAGCAAATCACAAGCTTAGATGCAAACCCTTGCTTGAAATACACATTTCCATGATGGAACAAGAGAAAGCATTAACAGCGTTAAAAACATTAAAAACCCAACACTCCAAGACTGCAGGTAAAGGGCAGCGGAGCAGATCTTGTCCTGATTCTTGGTTTCCATACAGGAGATACCCCCCAAATACAGTTCGAGGCCACAGCTAAAACAAACACCAACCATAAAGAAGGACTGAGGGAAATTATCTGTCTTTTTCAGAGGCCCATTTCAGACTTCCCTTCAAGAAGCACCCAGGTGAAAAGTACACGTGGCAAAAACAACCTGTTTGAAGGACAACTTCAGATAAATACACCAGGCTGAGCATGAAGCAACTCCCTAGGTCCAAGATCAGAGCAACAGCAGAGCAGATGGAGTAGGGCACACAAAGTTACCAATAGCCCTGTCCTAACCTCCAGCCACTCAAGAATCCTCTGAGTGCAGCAGCATGCAATCTGTGCAGGGAATGCCATTTGTTTATATGTCACTTGGTAACTGATGGCAATAATATACACCAAAGGCAAACCCTTAATGGAAACGAGCCAAAGGAACTCCCTTACCTTCTGTGAAGCTGCCGGTAAGAGTAATGACGACAAACACTTTACCTTCTGGTTCCAAATCCACCTGAAAAAGCAAAGGCAATGTTAGGAGACTGGTTTTTCAAGGCAAAGAGTCCTCTTCTCAGGATTTTGCAGGACAAATCCTGCCAGCATTTGATAACATAAGAAGCTTCATGTCCTCCCATGCACACCCTTAACATTAAAAGAAATTAAGCACCCATCATCCAAACTGTTCGGCATGTCTAGGAAACAGGAGGAATCAAGTCCCCAGTTTTCTAAGGAGCCCTAAATGTTGAACAGTCTCAACCATGCTAGAATAACATCAAATTCTCTCAAAAGATCCACATATAACCGTATGGTGAATTATATGCACATTTCCTCCCTGTTATATCCTATCCCATTAAAAATATTTCAGTCTATCAAAATACCATCAGTGCTGGGGTAAACTCCTATTTCTGGTATCAATCACCTTCTGACTTTAAATCATAGAAAACAGGAAACTCAGGGTTGTTCCCTGAAGACTTACCATCACTCAATCTAAATTAGACTCCTGCTTTTTGCTGAACAATGTCACAGCTAAGAAATACCTGAAGTTTGCGTCAGGCTGTTCACACAGAAATCTCACTCACATCAAAAAATAAGAAAGGCACACTCTCCCCATGCAACCCCAAATTGCAAGGATAAAATCAGCGAGGAGGAGCTTCACACCTTGTGGGTATTGATAATCTGTGCAGAACGGGAGTTCTGAAAATAGAGCTCTCTCAGCAGAATGACTAAACGTGATCATTTCTATGCATTTGCTCTCGTGCTGTCACCTTTTCTTGGCTCAAAGTCTTTGTTGCTGAAGTAGCAAAACTGTTCTCAAGTTATTAGGAATTGGTTAGTATGAGTAGAAGTAATATCGTTAAGGAAAGGAGGAGAGAAAATCCTATTGACATGACTTCAGCTACAGACCAGAAGTGACATCTCTATTAATAGGATGCGAACCATGGGGACCAGAACTGCTTGAAAAAACCTTGTCATAATGTTAATTTTATGGGTACCATATTTTCCAGTCCCTAAAGAAGGCCTATACCTCAGCAAAAATGTAAATATTTAGCTTTGACTCAGGATTAATTTTCAGTTTGCTTGGACTGACTACTGGACTGGCTGTGTTTGAACAGCCCCCCTGTCTCCACTAACATGGAAGACACTTCTCAAGCAATCTTCAACTCCTGTGGTATCATACACCTTTTGTGCCTAAATTCCAGTTTACTGTGGAGGCAACATTGCAGAGAAAAAGTTATTTCAGAAATGCATAGTAATACATATATACCGTCACCCACGTGGATTTACGGGTTGTCAAGATTTCGGGTCTTAGGTCCTAGCTCTCTGAGACACCTTGCTTTCCCTCCTGTAAATGAGATTCCCCTGCACTGGGTGGCACAGTCTCACAAAACAAGGAAAAATGTTGTGAAAGTACTAGCAGGAGGTCTATGAGAGTTAGAAAATCTTTCTCCCCTCCAAACTTGGAGATTAAAGAACACAGAGATCCCCTACACTGACTCAGCAGACGTACTCATGTCGTACCACAATTCAAGAATGCTCAGGTAAGAGGATGTTGCTGCACTCAAGATCTACTCATGGTGCATGTTGGCAGCATCTGATGAAACACTGCAGCTGGAAGGCTCCAAAATGAGGACTAAAGCACCAGAAGGTGTCTTTGGTAGAGCAACACCCACAGGGTGTAGGGCTGGCAGTGAAACCAGCAGCCTGTGTTGCACAAGAGGTCAGACCAGGCCATCTTAACAGTCTCTCTGGTCTGACACAGATAGCAGCAACAACAGGTAAGATACAATGAAATAAAATAATTCATACACTACTGATAGAAGCCTGCCTTTTAGTCCTGCCGTGATCTCCTTTACAGATGATATCTGACCAGCAAACCAGCAGCCAACACAGCATCTGAGATCAGTTCAGAGATACGTGGCAAGGGCCTGAAACAGAAAATAGTCTCTGGCCCAGAAAACCGAAAGCAAATGAGACTCTCACACCTGACCACAGACCCGCTCGAGACCAGGAGACAGAGCAGCTCCCAACAGCAGCACCCACACAATGGGCCTCCATTTGTTTGGATGCTGCACAGGCTGTCCTGTCCCACGGCTGTGCAATGCAGAGGGACCCTGTGCCGACACCTTGGGATGGGATCTACACTCCCGTAAACCAATGCTCACGGGCTCAGCAGCTTCTAAACCAAGGCCCCAGGGCTAACCTCCACCATCCTCACGGAGCACCTGCCCCTGCTATGCACCTTTATAACCACCTCCATACGTTCTTTTCTTCCCAGTATTATCTGTGGCTGCTCAAAGACAAAACCCATGGTTTTGCAGAGAAACAGGAGCCACGATATTATTCTTCACAGAGCTACTGAAGCCAAGAGCGTGCCATGAGACGGTGAAGCCACTGGTGGAGAGGCTCAGAGAAAAACTCAACAGTGTGAAGACAGCAAACATGATACCAAGGAGGAGTTGCACATGAAATGGGAGATAAGTGATGGGAAATTCATCATCTGTATGTATTTGAAGACAATATCCAGAGAGCGACAAGTGACATTAGAAGCGTATGCTTCTATGGAGAAAAATGTCCTAACGCCACTATCAACTTGGCACAGGATAGCTTTCTTTAGGAAAACAGAATGATGTTGGTAAGGCCTAGTACCACAGCAGGAAATACACCACAGTAGAAGTTCTGGATACTGGGAGAAGCAAAGAAGCTGGAATTTTTCTGCACGTGTAGTACTGAGGATGCAACAAAGTACTGATCTCCAAGCAAATCCCACTGGTGGTGTGCAGCACTGTGAGCAGCCCCATGGTGCAGCAGCAGGAGATGGGCACGTATAGCTGTAAACAGCAGCGCTGCTCCCCCACCTGGTGCTTCCATCCCCAGCCTGCTCCCACAGAGAACAGCTGGATGAAAAACATGGACTTTCTGGCTGTTTCAGAAGTAACTTGGCAAAGTTTTAGCTAACTGCGAGAGGAGCGTGAGCTAATCAGAGCAGTAACACCTTTAATCATCACACTTCTAGTTCATGGAAATGAAAGATGGCATGGTAGATGCCCCCATCCCTGGAGATATTGGCTTTAAGGGATCTTTACAGTTTCCTTCCAGCGCCAGTGATTCTGTGATTCTCTGTCACACAAAGCACAGGTAAGACTGACTGTTCAAGCCTCACTGTGAAACACAGCACTCTGGCAGCCAGGCCCAGCGCAGGAGCACTGAGGACTTCTCTCAGTAATTCAAACCGCTCACAGCAGCCCATGCCCGAACTTGCTCGGATTGCTCAGCTCCGTGTGACTTCCAAAGGAGCTGGGAGAGATCTGGTTCCCATAGGAGGGGCCCAGTCAATCATCTCACACACCTTCTCCCAAGAAGATGTTAGTGTCATTCCTGACAATTGGGCAGGTGTTATTAACCGCCCCCCTTCTCCCTTACCTGTGTGTAAAAAAAAAAGCAAAACCAAACCCTAGTTTAGGAGCAAACGAGATGTAGAGAGACCAAAACAGGGCTCCTTAATCATATGCCTCCACACGCATTAAAGAAAAACTAGCTGTGTGTGATTCATCAATGGAAGAGGTTTGGAAAACAATTTCAGAAGGAGGCAACACCCAGCTGAAGCATCCGCTGAACTCGAAGAGCAGGTATAGTCAGTCAGCCTCGCCATGAGCCTGGCCTGCCTCCCAAACCCTGCCCGCGGACGGGAAGAGCTGGGGCTTTCTGCTGCCCGCGGGTCTCTCCTAAAAGCAGAGCTATGAAGGTGGGAGTCAGCGGACCTCCAGGATGAAAAGACATTGGCAGCAGCGCATCTGGTGTGAGCATTCGTGCTTGTAAACTAAGGTGTTTCAAAAGCCTTCTCCTTTTAACCCCATTCCTCCCAGCGCATAATCCAAGCTGGGAATCCTGATCTGAACCATGCGGAAATCAATGGGAATCCTTTTACTGTCTTTGGATCAGACACAAACAAAAACTGCATTTACCCTGGAGCCCAGAACATCCTTTCTCCCATCGCTGCTCCATTCTTTCTTCCCCTCAGGCACAATTAGTAAGCCTCCTAGAAGTACAACCTTCTCCTGAGCCCATGTCAGGGCTGACGTGGCTTCACAAGCAGAACAAGCCAGACACTTGCAGTGAATAAAGCAAATATAAAAGCTACCTGGGGAGTTAATTAGCTTAATTAAACAAGTAGCTACATCTTTTGACTTCCTACATCATTTTTACATTTAATTAACAGAACTGCATACATAATCACTCATTTGCAGAGGCAATTCCCAAGGCTCTGTTCAGTCTGGAAGAATCTGGGTTAGTCTAAAGCTGGTTTTTCGCATGCCTCCCTCTAGTTACTTCTTTTCTTTTTTCTTGCTCAAGTTCCTAACAGGTCACGCTTATGGAATGCCAGTTCTTTCTGTATCTTAATAACATTGCACCTCCACCTGAGCATGCCTTTGTCAGACAGGTCAAGTCACAACTTTCTCACCCAAACACACGTCTGGATTCATCAGTCCCTCTTGGACGCTTGGAGCCTGACAGACACCTGTCTATCGAGTGAAGCACCTTAGAAAAATCTCTAAGGTTCTCTAACTGAAGGAGAATTTTGCATTTGCAGACCAACAGCAGATTAAGGTGCTTTTTCCTACAAATGTACAGCATGCATTAATTAGGATCCAAGCCAGCGTGCCTAAAGAACCTGGGGTGCCAAGTGCCATCTTCATCCTGCCAAGGTTGGCAGGCACTTCGGGCAGTGGGCAGATGGGGACATCCCTGAGACTCACTGCAGGCTTACTGCATGGGAGACCCGAGGTGATGTCATCTGGGGCAAGGCAGAGACCCCAGCTCTCATCTCACCTGAGCTGTGAAACAGACTGAGAAGCACTGGGAGTCTGCCTGGCCGCCAGTGAGCCCCAAACCTCTACGTCCTTCCAGTGACAGCAGACATCAGTGGGAAGAATAAACCCTTCCAATGACTCTTTCTGCTGCGTGTTTAACTCCGAAAGTAAACCCACAAATGGGTGGAAAGTTAGTCTCCCTCCTAACTCCTATAACCATGGAGACCCTGGGGGCACCCCATTCCCCCCACGCAGGCACAGACCTACCAGAGTCAGGGTGTACGCAAAATGCAGCCCCATAGCAAGGGGTGTCCTCTGGCCGGCACCTCCCTGCAGCTGCCCATTGCCCAGCCCCAAGTGGGACCAGTCCTTCCCAGTCCCCCCTGGTGGTACCTGCATGAAGCAAGACCCCAGAGCCAGCACCCAGCTCCCCAGGGGGGTACAGCCCCAGGCTGCCCACCTTGACCCCCAGCCGTGGCACGGGGTGGCACGGCGTGCTAACACCCATCTGGGGATGTGTGTGTCCCTCCAGGTGTGCAGTACGGACAGGTGGGGACAGATGTGACCCTGTCGTGCGCCGGTGCCCACGCCGGGTAGGTCTTTTCCATGCACACCAGAGGATTTATCCGATGGGATGGTTTACAGGGTGGGCCTGGGGCGATCCCGCCACCCCTCTCCTCTAACGTCACCTGCCTGGTCTCTCCTTCCCAGCTCGCCAGTGCAATGGAGACGGGCAGGTGCCGCGGCGCTGCCGGAGGGCTCAGCCGTCTGGCAGGGAGCCCTGGTGCTGCCGCATGCCAGCTTGGCCACCGCAGGAACCTACAGCTGCCACGGCGAGGACGGTGGCCTCCTGCATGCCGTGTCCCTGCAGCTGGGGTGTGAGTAGCATGTCTGCGGGCTGGGGTGCGGGGGGTATGCGGCCCCACCGGCATGGGCCAGCAGTGCACCCACCCCTGGCAGGGGCTTGCCAAGAAGGGACTTTACGGTGATGCAGGGGTCCCTGCTGCCGGCTGGGCTGCAGGACAGGGGACCCCTGGCTGACTGTCACTTCCCCCTGGATCCCAGACCTGCCGGGAGTCCCCTTTGTGTCCTGCAGAGCGTCCGACTACGAGAATTTCTCCTGCTCATGGACCTCCAGTGTGGAGACCTTCCTCCCTACCAGATACATCACCACCTACAGGTGATGTAACCCTACAGGGCATGGGCTGGGGGGTTTGTGGGGTAAGCCCTGGGTCCCAGCCAAGGATAACCACCAAATCCTGCTGGCCATCTGACCCATGCCCTGGGTTCACCTCCTGCCCCAAGGACCATGCTGCACCCTGGAGCAGGTCATGTTTTGGGGTGAGCAGACACCAAGCATTTGCTTGCTCCAAAGGGGGCCACCCAGCAGCGTTGAGGGGCTGGCACAGGCAGGGTCCCTCCCTGCCGATGGCTCTGCCAGCTCCAGAGGACCTATAAGAGAGAAGCAGGTCATCTGCAAGCTGCTGAGTGCTTCGGCATGCTTTGGGATGAAAGGAGCCCTGACAGCATCACTGCTTCTAATTATCCCAGCAGGCCAAATTAGCGGGCTGCTTTGAAGTCAGCTGGAGCTCATAAAGCACAGCCATGCTGAAAGCTGCAGGAGGAGGGGGAGGCGGGGGGAAGTGGAGGATGTGTTTTGAATGTGCACTTCCTTTAGACGGGACTAGAAGTTACTAGATTGTATTGTCAGTTGCAGTGATAAGTTTATAGCAGCACTGTTTCACTTATGATTCAAACTGAGTTGAGGCTTCAGTGTGTGGCTGAATTGGATGTTGCAAGAATCCCTTCTACCGTAGGCTTTCTGGGTCTGCTAACTGAGCTCCCAAAGCACAGAATTGCTAGCTGGAGAGGAGCTGCACCATTTGGGCTGTAGCTGCTGGAAACCTCTTCAGCTGCAGATAGGAACAGATGGCTGCAAGTGACAGAGCTACCTTTTGTCAGTCAAGCTGTTTTGCTATGGCAGGTGTATATTCCCTTCCCTCTGCAAATGCCAGGGAAGCTCTTGGAATTCTTAAAACCTGAAGGTGGCTTGTACATGCAGATAGCTATTTGCAGCTTCAGGAGGAGAGCGGCGAGGCAGGGCATGCTGCTGGGGAGGATTGTAGGTGGGGCAGGGTCTGGAGGACTTGCTTCACAGTTGGCAGTTCAACAGCCGATGAAACATTTTGGTAACTGAGGAAGTCCTCTCGTTCTGCTTGTTCAGGAAATATTTGGAAATGAAAACTTAAATGAGGGATCTTCAGTGACAAATTAATGTATGTTGTAAGCAGTGGATGGAAAAAAATTATTCTAATAGCACACTGTTTTTGATCATAGTAAGAAGATAGTATTTTGCTTTGTCGCTTGAATGTAGCTTCTGTTCTTTCTGGGAGACCTGGGCACAGGCTGTCTTACATCAATTAAATCTGCTGTTTGGACTAAAGATGGATTACGTTCATAGAATCATTAGGGTTGGAGAAGACCTCTAGGATGCCCAAGCCCGGCCCATCCCCACCATGCCCACTAACTGGATCCCTTAGTGCCACATCCCCATGGAACACTCCCAGGGATGGGGACTTAGAGCATAGGGCTTAAACACTTGGATTTTTGTTTTCTGCTTGTGCAGGAAGTGTAACTTCCAGGAAACTCTCTGAAAATGAGTGGCCTTAATTTCCTGTTGATTTTGGTCCATTCTGCATCTCCCAGTTAGTTACCCTGACCCTGGTCTCCCAGTCTCTGTAGTGCATATTTTAAAAATGCAATGGTTAAAGAACATCTTCTGGAAATGTTGGTGGAAAACATGGGTGCTTTGGGTCTTCAGAATAATGAAACAAGTAGCGGTGAGAGAAACTCACTGCCCTGCTATGTGCAGAATGAGGGGCAGTGGTGAGTGAGGAAACCTGGGAGGAAGAGAGCTGGAACACACAGCAAAGCTGGAGCTGTAAGCAAAGTTACTTCATTTTGTCTATTTCAGTGTGTGCTAACCCTTTATGTTTTTAATAGTGTTTGCTCCATAATGTTTTAATGCAGTATTATCATTAAATAAAGGTAAAGTGACTAAAATTATTTCAGTGTACCTTCTTGTAATAGAAAGTGCTGTGACTTGCTGCATGTATATGTAAGCATATGTGTGTGTGGTTTTTGGATACGCATTAAATGCAGATCTTTGTTTTGTTTTTAATCATTGTAGGGCACCTTGGTGAATGTTCAGGCTGCAGAAGCAGTGACTGTTCCCAGAAAGAATGATTTTCCTACAAGAGAGGAGCAGATTTCGACACTAAAAAACACACCTGAATTTGATGTTCTTATCATAGGTGGAGGAGCAACAGGATGTGGCTGTGCCTTAGATGCAGTCACTAGAGGTAAGACTTCATTCTTGGATTACATGGTTTATAATAATTAATCAGATTGGCTTTCAATAGCCACTTGAAGATAGAGAATGCATCCTCTGAATGCCTGGTTATAAAACTGCCTTCTGATCTCAGGAGCTGAAATGAACCCAATGAAAAAATCTTGTTATATTTTATTTCAGTGCAGTTTTCATTGTCTAAGTGTTTATATGCAGTTCACATCAACACTAACCCTTCTGCTGGCTGCTCTTGAATGGATTTCTCCTCCTTTCTTGCTTCTTGCTTAGTGGATTTACGTGTAGTCACACTTGCATGCCTGCAGCAAGAAGACAACACTTGCACAGTGCTAGCACTATTTCTGAATGGAGCAAGCATGAATTCACAATGAGGCATATGGCTCTCAAGCTCATGTTTCCCATAATGTGAGAGATCTACAGCTTCCACTAATGCTTTGTAGCTGCTTGTTGTGTTGCAGGTTTAGGGAAGGCTGGATGTATTAGGGAAGCTACTCCCACCATTCAGTCTGCAGCTGCATACAGTAGATTTGTGCTCTGGTGGCTCCTCTTTTGTGGGATTAGCTGTGTAACTGGTTTAAGAAGCTACCTGAAGTGGAAGAACTGATTGTTAACTTTCCATCAGAAAGCTTGAGGTAAAATGAGTTCAAGATGATGCTTTTTACTTGATTTCTGCAAGAGGCTGAGAATGTGTGTATGGCAGTGGGCTGCTGCCTGACAGATGTGTGGCAGCTCATCTGTCCTGTGCAGAGCTCTGGTTATGGAGGGAATGCAGGGCACGAGCACCTACTGTTGTCCTCCTCACGAGGTGACTTTAGCCAGCAGCTTCTAATCAAACTCGATGGCTCTTGGAGACGGTTAATAATATTAGAAAACAAGTCTCCAGATGCAGAGGTGAGAATGCACAGGTTTCTGAGATAGGCTGGAGCATCAGCTCCTGCTCAGCTGAAATGCTGTATTGTATTTTTATTCAAAAAACTAAAAGATGAGTGAGAAAAGCTCACCTTGGGATGTGTTCTTTCTGTTGTTTTTTTTTCAGTGGAATCAGCCAATGAGAAAGAACCAAACTTCATTGGTGTCTGTATTTTTGACCTTGCTGTTTCCATTTTTTTTGGAACTGAAACACAAAATACATGTACAAAATAGTCGTAAAATTCTTCAGGTTGTTTAACGTGTAGATGCATGTCAGAATTAAGAGGCAAAACCTGACTCCAGGAATGTTGTGTGGAGTTTGATTTGGAGAATACTTGGCCGGAAGGTGGGATCGTTTCGAAACAGATTGAGCAGCAAGGTATGCATCATTGTTAGGTACCTGCAAATCAAGTTACTTCTAATAATAAATGGAAAAAAAACAACGAACTTTGGATCTTTTCATTTCTCCCTTTGCTATTTTGTGGTAGAAAATACAGTTGTAAAGCATACAGAAGTTACTGTAGGTAATAGTTCCTTTCACTAGAAATTCTGATTATATCAGTGGATTTCTGAAGTGTGAAATATTCTTAGGCGTTTGGTTAATGAATTGTGTGTTGTTGCTGTTCATTCATGGAACTTGCTCTTTTATTATGTTTGCTTCACTTAACAACAAATTTTGCTTTTCATGTGTTTGATATATCTTCGCCAAATTATTTCTGATTGTATCCATTAATCTTCAGTCACATTTGACAAAAATAAATTACTCTGATCTTTGGAAGTTACCAGTAATAATTAGTTTTTTAAGGACAGAAGTTTTGGGAGACCAACAGATGTTAAAATTGTATAAAGCAACCCTGAAAGATGGAGGGGGAAAGACCCAAGGACTAACTTCTAACATGGATGCTCCTTGGGCACATGCATCACTGCAGTGCTGGTGGTCCCAGAGCCGTACGACTGAGTTTTGTTTTTGCCTTGTCTGCCTGATTGTAAGATTCCTCCAGCTGGGGGGGATCTGCTGCAGTAACTTCTGTAACTGATTGTCACCTCCCTGTGCTTATGTCTGTTCTGTAAGCAAAAGATGGACACGGACCTGTCCTGTGCTGCGCTGCTGGCAGCACTGGGGAGCGGGCTGTCACAGTCACATCCCTCACCTGCAGGGAGCTTTATCCTGTCCTCCGCTGCACCTGAGGATGAAGCAAGCATGCAACCCCTCTCCAAGTGTTTGCCAGAATATGCATTATAATGCAAAGTGTTCTTTCTGATGTACTGTGCGTTCTGGATTAGTGAGGATGTTTCTGAGCCCCATGGTTATCCCTGTTATCCCTGCTTTGTGCTAGGAACACACAGCACCTGGCAGCGTCACACCTATCTGAGCGCCTGAGAGGCTTTGTGCTATCTGGTAGCTAACATTCTGTGTGTGTGCCCCTTGCCTATACAGGGTGTGAAAGAAGGATGCCTGTGTTGCATGAGCAATGCAGTATGTGCATAGTAAGCTGCAGATCAACTCTTCTTTCCTACGGTTCCTACCAAAGTTGCTATATATTGTATTAAGTCTTAATTATAAGATGACTTCATTGCAGGATGCTATATCCTTAGAGTGCATGTGTGTGTATCATGCTCTCTGTTGCTCTCCTGGATGAAAATGCAGAGGAGAAAAGTAATAACAAAGCAAAACAGTTTCTGCAAATCTTCAGAGACGGAGAAGGTCTGGTTAGTGACATTCATAACCAGGGTAGCTGGGATTTGGTAACTTGCATATTGATAATGGCTGTTTAATTTTGTTGGTAAAATCAATTTATGGCAAGCTCATGTTTGGACAAGCAAGATCTTAAGTTATGAGTGTGAAACCTGAATGTTAGAAGTAGTTCATTTGCTTCACAATAACGATCGGGGAGCTGGTTTATCTTTGAACATCGGGGACTGTAATTTTGGATCGTAGCTTTAAAGCTGATATACACTTGGGTTTGGATGGGCTGATTGTCAGTAGTGCAATGCTGAATTCTTAATCCTAAAAGACTGGTTGGACTCAGATTCTGAAAGCTCTGGAACTCTGCATGCTCCATCAAGGTTTTCAACCTGTAGTATGGCTATATTGTCTGGTGCTCTTTTACATTTATGTAGCTGTGTGTTGCACCTTAGATATCTTTCTTCTACATGGAGGAAAACCTCCCTCCCTATTTTATTTAGTTTCTAAAACAAATAGGACTGTGGTGAAGTTTACCGTGCTTTTCCTTTGAAGTCTTCCTCTACCCACTTCATCGCTTCTTTCAGTGGGATAGCCTTAAGGTTTGGTTGATTGGTTCGGGGTATTAGCGGTCTTATTGGGAAACTTTCTGGGTAGCAAATAACGGCAGTGCCCAGGTTCTCAAAGATGTCATGAGGATGACTTTGAAGCATCAATCCCATAAGCTCTCCCTTGGGTGTGCAGCCATTGCAGATGGGCCCTCTTCTGGCACTGGGAGCCTCTGGAGCAAACTTTGGGGAGAAGGCAGGGTTGCCAGTTATCTGTCTGGCTGCTGTGCTGTTGAAATAATTAGTGTGATAGTTTGAGCTCTCTGCCGCTAAGAGTTAAGGGTATTCATGAAAATATTCTGTTCCTGCCATGAATACAAACTATAATTTGCTTGAGGGAGCGTGGCCCCTATAATGTACTGTAATGCCTTTCTATTGTGAAATATCCAGGTTTTA
>JANHGO010003823.1:0-26235 GCA_024606505.1 Aquila spilogaster | reverse complement strand
TTCTTTGACTTTTCTTCACCTGTTTCTGCATGAAAACACCGTTCATGGGAAGCGATGGAAGGGCAGACTTGGAAGCTCAAATCCCGATATTATCTACGCAGTCAAGAGAACAGAGACTTCCATAACCGTGCCTTTGCGGAATGAGCTCGATGAACTAACAGACAGTCCCTGGTGCGTGCCCTCTGCTTCCCCCCAAGCCCTCTCCCAGCCACCCCGAGTCCATTGCAAGGGTAGCTGTTCACACGCTTGCCTCCAGATGCAAAACCAGGCCAACTGGCTATTCTGTTCTGATAGCAATTTTTGATTGCTGTTAACTTAGATTAGTCTTCTGGGGGAAACCCGGATCTTCTCCTTTTCTCTTCTTGAGCTTTCCCTCTCACATTTCCCAGTCAGTAAATAGCTATACTGAATCTCAGAGTGCTTAAAACACAGCTTTCCATCTTGAGCCCCAAATCCCCCGTCTTTACTTTAAAATCATGTCAACTACTTCCCTTCAATATGAGAGACTAGCCTCTATCAGCCACTTGTTTGGAAACTGAAAAAAACAACAGTTTTATCTTATGCTGCCCTTCACATATAAGAGACTTCCTGTCAACACCAACAGCACTTACGCATTATCTGTTTTCAAATCTCACCTTGAAAATATTCTGTGCTATGATGTGCAAAGCAAAAACAAAACAAAAGAAAAAAAACCCAAAAGCAAGACAATTTCAGAGACAGGAAAATAAAAGGCCAGCAAATGGAACACAGAAATGTTTAAAATATATAATGGCTATTTCTATTTAAAAAAAAAAAGTTGTTGGGTGGGCTTAGTAGAAAAGTATGGGGAACAGAGTTACCTTGTCGCTTTCAAAAATCTTGACTCAATCTTCTCCATCTCTTCTCCACCCTTCACAAAATACTAACAAATAGGTTATATCTTCAATCTCCTTTCAAAATCTCGAACCTCTGAGTTTCATGTCTTCCAGCTTTCCCATTCTATAATAAAAGCTGAGAAGTTAATTTATTTTTCAATGAAAAGCAACATCACAGGACTCCAGGAGGGAAAACTTTAACAAAGGCATCAAATACCACAAACCTCACGATGCAAATAATCAGATTTTCTAGTGCAGGAGAATTGGAAAATGGTCTGTCTTACACTGATGCCTGAGGTAGTTGTTTGCTTGAGCTCACAGGCTCTCTAAACCAGCCTGACCTACATACATATTCCTCTTCTTTTTTCTAGGCCTCACTGAGAAGACAGACTTCTTAGTAGTATTGAGAGGTTCACTGGGAGGTTAAAAACGTGGAGAGTTATCTTTAAGTACAGAAAGAGCAAAGTTTATTGTGTAAACATTTACACTGTGAGCTGACCTTCTTCTGACTTCAACTGCTAAAGAGACCGGGGGGAAATGTCTTGGGGCAGGAGTCCAGGAAGCTGAGTGGAGTGGGAAGATAAGGAGTGGGCCACAGTTGAACGGGGCAGCGGGAAGAGAGATGCGGAATGCTTCCTCTGGTCCATGAAAAGGACCGCACGGCTTTGGAAAGGGATTGCAACGCTGTGCTCTCGGGTGAGCAGGGGACCAGAGCCGTTGACCCAGAAATTCCTTTCTGTGTCCTTACCAGGGGAGTTTCTTAGAAATCCAGGAAGGCAGAGCATTTCCTTGAGGGTGCCGAGATGGAGGGCACCCCAGGGGCATGAGGTGCTCCTCGCACCGTACCATCCTTTGAACGACACAGCCACAGTCGGGATCCTCTGAATGACTCCCAGTTCGGGGACCCGAATTCTCCTGAAGTTAAGCTGCGCAGTGGGATCCAGCTGTCTAAACACGGTGCCATTTTAGATGCCCAAGGGCATCCCACTGCCAAACCAGAAAACGTGTGTGTGTTGCGGGGCGGGGGTCTCTTGTAGGTCTGACACCTCATCTGTCAGCCCCATGGGAAAGTTTCAGGTGCTAGGATGCCTCAGATGGCACCTGACACCTTTACATGTTTCAGCCTGAGCTGGCTACAAAGTACACTGACTCCCAGAAGGGTTTGAAAGCCTACAGAATGATATATCTTATATACTAACACATAATATTAAGCCTGTAATACATTAAATAAATTATTTCTCGTATTTTCAGAAATCTGAACACCGAGGACCTGCTTCAATTGTCCACATGTGGCATATAGTGCCTAGAACATTTAAGATGTCCTACGGTGTCTAAGACATCCAGATAGGAATAGCAGACATTGCACAGGAGCTGAAAGAAATCTACAACAACCTCGCTGTGAGCCAGGTAGGAAACTTTAGGGTAACTCAAACCATAGTAGATACCACTGAATAAGCAATTGATTGGTTTTTTTTTTTTAACTGTAGAAACTTGATGCATGTTGGTTAACACTAACAGTGACCCCTCACCTATCCCCTAATTTCTGCATGCTTGGTGTGATGGGGTGTGTGGTTTGTGATGGGGATTGGCAAGCATCTATGCTGGTAGTATACTAGTGGTCTGTAATTTACTGACAACTCAAATGAACTGCCAGCCCCAAACCACTGGATAATTGACATTTCCCGGTCAAAACAAGACAGCAGATTTTGTGTAGGTGTGGACATGGGAACAGTGTGTGGAGAGAGATCTGTATAACTTCCCTGTTTGTAAAATAAACAACCCACCACCACTGTCTATTAAGGACAGTGATGATGAAATGTGTGACATAACTTCTACTTACCCTATCTTAGAATTTTTTCTATGCACATCAAAGAAAACTCTGGAGATACTTCACCAGGTAGGTATAAAAGACCCTAGAAAGTGAAGAAACAATGAATTTATAAGAATGTTTTCCCCAAAGCCGAGGCAATGTTGTCCTCAGAGAATGAGCTTACACTCTAATATAAAATCCAGACTACTTCTTCACTTTTTTATTCTTGCTTGGGGTTTACATGCAAGTACACATTTTCACTGTGTCTATCTGTGTGCTTCATATAGGATATTGTTCCTCCAAAAAGCAGTCACTGGGAAAGAAAAAAAAAACCCCACACAGTTACACAGAACCAAAAAAAGGCATTCAGCATAGAATTGCAGGTGCAAATGTTCAGTTAAGCTTTATTATGTATTTCTGTCAACATTTATGAAATTCAGTAGTCTGGAGTCACAGAGACAGCTAGTTTGGAATTTTTTTTAGATTAATACCTCCAGGTTCCTTTTTCTCATTTATTTGGGGAAATACAGTAGAGAGAAAGACTGTGATGACAGTATCAGGAGCCTCTGTCAGAGAGTCAAAAATTCAAGTAGAATTACAAGGAATGGGTTTTAGGTGAGGCAAGAGCAAGAAGGGGAAAAAAACAACGTGGTGCTCCTTTGAACTCTGACAAGACAGATGAACCTACAGCTAAGATACTTGAGAATGAGACTGATGGCTTTCCAGGGCAGATGTTTGACTGCAAGTTCAGACCATCCATGTCAGAACTTGATGTGAGGTTTAAAGTACAGAATGATTGAGTTATCTAAGAAAAACCTATTAGTGAGCCTTCAAGCAGGCAAGGCAAATAATTACAGTACTAAGGTATCCAATACCTTTAATATAGTATGAGATGCTTGCAAGAATTCATGCTTTTCAGCTGTGGAGAGATTCCTCTCTTCACTAACAAGGCAATTAAGGCACTGCACACTCACTGTGCGGTGAGGACTTGCACAGGTATTGAGCAGTACAGAAGTCAATACATGGAGTCATTAGAGAAATGATTTCTTATGAATATTCCCTGTCCCTCTCTCCTCTAAACGAAGTTGAGAAATGTCTGTCTCCTGCTGCTACCCTACATATATCCACTCTCTCTCTCTGGGTAAATTCTTAAAGTGTCCTATGTAAGGAATGTGAAAATTTGTTATGAATCAGGCCCTAAAAATCTGACAGCAAATCCCATGCTGAAATCTTAGAGGCAGAGTGGAAAAGATTTCTGGAGAATAACTGGCATTCTGCCAAGAATTTTTAAGAGCTTGAATGTCTTGGGGGAATATATAAAAACAACCTCATGATTCAGCTAACCAAAGCAGTAAAACAAGTTCCCGAAGGCGGGGATCAGCACTTTGAATATATTTGGGTGCTCCCCTTAATTCCTGTGTTCTTTTTCCTTCTTCTGTCCTTTTCCCAGTTCCTCTCTACTTTGAAGTTAGGAAGGTAGACTTTATAAGTTTCTTTTCCTTCTCACCCAGCCAACAGGGAAGGGTCATAAGTAGGGCAGCCAGTTCCTTCTTCTTTGAAAGCTGTATGACTGTTCTACTTTAGATACACATCCTCCCGCCTAAGCCCCAGCACAGTGTGAGCCCTATCACAAATTTATAAGCTCCAGTTCTGTCCTGTATACTACCTAGTCCAGACATGTAACAGTCATCTTGTTATAACTCAAATGTAGAAAGCATGCCATCGTCATCTTTCATGATTAAAACAGGGCAAAGCATCTATAGCAGTGTCTTATAAAATGGTGTTTAATTTCCAGCACACAAAAAACCACTACTGTATCACTTAAAAATGCTTGTATGCATCGTCTGTTCTGGAATCAGGGTCTCTCTGGTTTGAAGAAGCCTGTCTGACCCCCATGAATAATGAACTATTTAAGAACTTCATGAAGAATCCTCAAAGAGATCAATCAAGTGAGACCAAAGGGAATGACAAGAATACAAGATTAAAGAAGAGTCTCCGATATAATCTTGACAAAGTTGATTTGAGCACCTGAAAGTTTAATAGATTTAACTGACAGCGGCTAAAGCTAACTCACACTTTATGCCTTGCGTGATCCTTGTTGGAAGCATTTTTGATACATGTGAGCAGCCTCAAATAATTTGGACTTGCTAAAGTATGTCGTACTTGGCTATTAGGAAAAGATGGTGGCTATTAGGAAAAGATGGTGGCTATTAGAACTTTATTGGTTCTCAGAGGTATCAGGGTAATATCATGATTTAATCAACAAAAAGAAGAGCTTCCAAGAACAAGAAAGCACCAGTCACCAGCTATATGTTAGCAAGTGATATGACAGAGTAGAAAATCAATTGAAGCTGTCACTGCTGACACCTCTACCTTGTATGCAGTTCATGGGTTTTACTTTCATCTGATCTCATGAACCAAATGACTCTTCCATATACATGGTTGAACACTACCAAAAGGACCAGTCCTTTTTTTAATACCACTTGGGGTTGTAGTGCATCCAATATCCATTTGAGCAGACCTTTCAGTTTGTCTTCTTAATAACTTTAGGTCCAAATATGAAAATAAAACAATTTTGGCAAGCCAAATGAGGACAAGTCTTTCATTTTTCAGGTGAAAACAAGAAGAAAACAGAAACTTCATCATATGCTTGCTAGATTTTAGGGCATTTTGACACTGTCAGCAGCTTGGGGTTCTAAGGAGAATAGAAGAGCAGTGCAAAAGACAACTTTGCGTCAACAGGAGTGGCAACACCTTTCATCTTTAAACAGTTTTGGAATAGAAGGTGAAAGGCTGTAACAAGGCAAGAATTTCTATTTAGAAATAACATAGAACAAGAACACTAAGAGCCTTTAAGGCTGACTGAATTTCAGAAGAAAACTTGTCCAAGGCTGCCACTGAATTCCCTAGAAGAGGTGCTAGCTGTTCACTGTATCCAGTGCTTCCAGTAAGATGAAGAATTTTCAGCTATCACTAGGAAACCAGTAGTCATCCCTCTTTATGGTAGAAAAATGGCTTGTTCCATTTGTTCCAAACAATATAAAAATATATTGTTTTTTCTGAGGTTAATTTATTTCAGGTGTGAGAAGCAATGAAATAATCCCATAAGCTCAAGAAGTGCGCCCACATGAACCTCATGAGGTTCAACAAGGCCAAGTGCAAGGTCCTGCACCTGGGTTGGGGCACTCCTGGGTATCAGCACAGGCTGGGGATGAAGGGATTGAGAGCAGCCCTGTGGAGAAGGACTTGAGGGTACTGGTGGATGAAAAGCTGGACATGAGCCGGCAATGTGTGCTCACAGCCCAGAAGGATAACCGTATCCTGGGCTGCATCAAAAGAAGCGTGACCAGCAGGTCGAGGGAGGGGATTCTTCCCCTCTGCTCCCCTCTGGTGAGACCCCACCTGCAGTACTGCGTTCAGCTCTGGGGCCCCCAACATCAGAAGGACATGGACCTGTTGGAGTGGGTCCGGAGGAGGGCCACAAAAATGATCAGAAGGATGGAACACCTCTCCTATAAGAAAAGGTCTGGGGAGACCTTATAGCAGCCTTTCAATACTTAAAGGGCACTTATAAGAAAGATGGGGACAAACTTTTTAGTAGGGCTTGTTGCAATAGGAGAAGGGGTAATGGTTTTAAATTAAAAGAGGGTAGATTTAGACTAGATATAAGGAAGAAATTTTTTACTCTGAGGGTGGCAAAACACTGGAACAAGTTGCCCAGAGAGGCGGTAGATGCCCCATCCCTGGAAGCATTCAAGGTCAGGTTGGACGGGGCTCTGAGCAACCTGATCGAGTTGTGGATGTCCCTGCTCACTGCAGGGGGGTTGGACTAGGTGACCTTTAAAGGTCCCTTCCAACCCAAGCTATTCTATGATTCTATGAATACAGCACACTGAGGAAGAAGGAAAGCTCAGCAGCTGAAAATCCCACCAGTTCAGTAGTGCTTCCACGAAATGAGGGAATACAGTCAAGGAGATTTAAAATACTGACATCATCCATATGCACACGTTAATCTTATGAATAGCGGGAAGTATACTACTAGGCCTTGCATCCCAAACCTCTAGATCATTTAAAATTTATGTCTGGTGCTTGATCTCTAGCTCTCCAAAAATACTGAGCCAGCAGTCAAGAATGGAATTTAACATTGTGCCAGACATAAAGAAAAAGTATCCATGACTCAAAGTCCGCAGACAAAGCGTTTTTGAGTCACACTGAAATCCAGTCCCAGGAACCAACAAATGTAAACAAACTGTTCCACCAGCCATGTGATGGGCTCAGTATACAGTAAGTTGCAAAGTGAGGACATACAGTAAAGCATGTGAAAACTAAGCCTCCCCACTAGAGATTACGCCTCCACAGAACTAACCAAGAAAGGGCTTTGCACCAACTCAAAGAATTTGAGGATCAGAAAACAAAGGACTTAAAATTATCCCATCATTATCCTCCAGAGCACATTTCGTCAAAAAGAACTGGCCTTTTGCCAGTGGAGACACAAACTTCAAAGTGATCAAGAATATGAGAATACTTCTACGATCAAATGTCTGCTTTATAAACAAAATGGCTAATTTCAATCGCATCTTTCCTCATTTGAGAAGAGCAATAGTTCACCTCAGCAAAGCACATGAAGGAACACATACTTAACATCCTTTAAAAATACAAATAACCCCACTGGGGAAAATTGGCCTATTCACAGACTTTAAATGATGCACAAATTAAAGCACTTCACCAAATCAAGGTCTCAGTTTGCTGAACCAGACTTCCCAATTGGCAGCAAATGAACCTGAAGTACAAACAAGAGGTTTCTGTTATCTGCAGCATGAAGTGTCAGGTGTTACTTGTATATGTAAGTACAAAAGGCCTGCATTTCATAAGCCCAGCAGCAAAAGCGAGTGCTTTAAAAAAAAAAAAACCAAAACTAATCAGTCTCATTCTTTTCTCACTTATACCTGCATAAGAAATTGAAGCCAAAGAAGTTTCACTGCCACCTGCAATCATTAATATCAGCATAGAAGAATGTTTATTACAAGAACATAATTTAGCAATGAACTTCAATGTGAACAAAACTAGTGAACCCCAAGCCTCATCATGTAAAAAAAAAACCCACTCTTCTGCAATATCTAGTGCTTACATTTTGTACTTTCATAGGCCCCTCTAAGTATCTTAAGCTTTTCAGTTGTTAATTCAAAAAGAAAAAAGGAGACATTAAGCATGGGCAGAATACTCTTTCTCTCCCACCCTATTAATGTGACTTTATGACTATTTTTAGCACACCCTAACTGAAGTCTTCTTAATTGACTTATCAAGTAAAAGGCCCTTCCCTGAGAGTTCTCCATACACAGGCTAGTCAGTGACACCAGCAGGAGTTCCTTGTGTGACGCTCTGATGTATTTACATCGCTAACCCTACCACAAATTTTTGAAGAGACAGCAAGAATTAGACCACTCTACAATGCTGGTACTCCATGAGTGACTGGATCAAATCCAGCAATGATTTCAAAGCTAGGTGTTTGTCAATTTAGTGTTGCTAACAGAATGCCAACAAAAGTGCCCAACAGTGTCTGTAATGTGAAACAACACGTGCATTCATATACCGAGACCTCAAGGTTGGTTCTATTAACAGACACAGATATCGCATAAACACTGAAACTGTTTTTCCAGTTTTGGCAATGAGGCTATTAAAGTACCCCTATCAATAATGTAAGTCTTCTGTAATGCACCCACCCTTTGGTGACAAACAGATCAATGGGGTCTGATGGACCGGGACAGGCAACAGACACTGTCTCAACAAATGCCCGTGAAAAGCCACAGATCTCGCCTTTGGTAAGAACTTTGTCAATCTCTTACTAAACTCCTTCAAGTGCACTAGGGAATACAGCCTAGATTAAATTAGTCTGCGATGGGTGCACAGTTGGCTGAAAGCTGTATTTAAAATGTGGTCATCAGCATTCACAGTCGAACAGGACCTATTTATTAAATATGACCTCCTGAAGTCCATTGTATTATATAGTTTCATTAACAAATGGAGTAAAGAAAACCTTTGTCACCTTTGAAAACAGCATCAAACAGGGTGGGTAACAGGCACTTCTGAAAATAAGACTAGAATGGAAAAGATCTTTGTCCACTGGAGCAATACTCTGAAATACAGACAAGGTCAGAAAGGAGTAGTGCAAACTCCTGTACTTAAATCAGAATTAACAACTCTATAAATATAATAGGGGGAAAATCCAGCTGATCAGAAGCTTTGCAGAAAAGGAGCTGGGGGATTCCAAACTGCGTATGAGTCAGCTAAGTCAGGCCGTTTCAAAAACATACCATACACCAGTTAAAGATGTAAAAATAGGAACATTATAAGAAAGGCAACCTAAGGAATCCTCTCACTTTTTCTAGTCCCACAGCTGGGCATCGTGTCAGCTGTAGGAGCACTCTTCTAGCAGGACAGCAGCCACCGAGTGTCCAGAGGAGAACAACATGCACTGTAAAGAAAGAAGGGGATTCTTCAGTCTGGAGAAGAGGGCCTTATGAAGAAACGTGATTGTCTTAAAATATGGTAAAAATTACCACAAAAGAACCAGCTGTTCTCTTTATCCACCAGGGCTAGGACAAAAATAAGAGGTTTGAACTCCAGTTGCGAAGATGCAGAATAAACATTAAGAAAATGTTTCTAATAATAAGGTGTTTAAAAAAAAAAAAAAAAAGAGAAATAAGGGCGAGAACACTGTAAGATCCTTCCTTAGGATTGGGATAAACGAGTAAGATCTTATGGTCTCTTTCTGTTGTTGTGTCTCTGAGTCTATGAGAACAGAATTGTCCTCTGTATCTTTTGTCAGAAGGGCTGTAGAAGAGCTCCTCTGCTAGTCATAGAAGAAGCTAACATAAAAACTGGCAGACGGGCAGCTTCTCCAAGTCTTTGACTGAGTGTGTGTGTGCGTGCACTCACATAACTTTCTGTGTGAGCACGTACATACCTTCATACATGCATGCGTGTACATGTACAAGCCTGTGTTTATACACATTCCCGTGTGAATGTGGTGTCCTTAACTATCTGAAATTTAGTTTTAAAAACTTTTAACAAAGATTTCCCTCCACTGAGCCTGAATAGTATAAAGGGTTGGAGCATGTAGGATGGCTAGTATCCAGGGATGCTTTAATGCTGGTATTCTTGCCCACCTTTTTCTCCCAAAGTACCGCAGGTTTAGGGAGGTACAAATGTAAATGTGAAGGGGCTTTTTTTTTTTTTTTGAAAAGGCAGTTGGCATAGTTCTTGTCTCATTTACATCTACACGTGGCACTGAATGCAGCAAAATGACAGCAATATAAAACTGACCTGACAAGAGAAACAAATCTTTGTATGATTATAGTAATATATGAAGAACTATTGATCTGAAGATTTGTTCCACAAGGGTGAGTAAGACTATTCAACAAGCATGCTCAATGAGACTTGCACATAATGGCCTAATGGTGGAACCAGAATATGATACAAAATAAACATCCAAGCAATGCAGACTCTATCTAAACCTGGTGAATGAAGGAGACAATTATCCCCAATATTCAGACCAAATGGTTTTCATTTACACTTGGCAGCTCCTTTTCTCCGTTTTGGAATATCTAGGCAAAGTTTTCCTCAGTATTACATTCCCACTCTATAGTTTCAGTGCTCTGGGTGGCTGCCCAATGAAAAGCTAATCAACTATGTGCATTTCACTTAATCATACCAATACATCACCTCTCCTAATGACCACACAGCCCAAAGAGTGGCAGCACACAAGAAATCTGAGAGCACACTGAAGTTAGATGGGAGGACATGAAGGAAGTTAGGTAATTTTATTATAAGAACAAAGTTACTTAATTAAATCCCTTTAAAAGTTTATGAGATGGTCTGACAAGGCCAGGAAATAAATTTTTCCCCAAATGGAATGCAGCAAAGGCCAGCCATATTACTTGCAGGAAGGAGGGAATGGGAACCTACCCTAAAAATATTTAGCTGCTTCCAGCAATGAAGAAATTTATTTGCAATATTAAAAAATCCTGCGGATACAGTTTTTTTAAAAGGGCCCCACTCACTGGAATAGTGCTATGCCCTCTGTTGTTGCTTCAACAAAGATACAAGCCCAGGGATGGAGGGAGAAGAAAAACCCCAGCTTACACAGGGTCGTTAGAAACTTTAGATTCTCTCAGCTAAAAATCCCTGAAGATCTTCTCTGCATTAAATATGCTTGAGGCTCTCACCGTTCCCAGTAGCGACTGCTTCCTAGGCTGCAAATGTGCCTCCCCCTGAGGGTGAGTGAGTATGTTCCATTCCCTCAGAGCTCCCCAGGCTCGTCAGGCTGCACATGTGCATCCCGAACGGATACGCTCCAGCCCAAGGCTGCTGTGGCTGGCAGAGCCAGAATTTCACTGTAATGGCTGGAACTGTGACCAAGAACCTGTCTCTCCACCCCTCCCACTAATCCCCCCGCTAGCAGTATATGGCAGGAAACCATCTCATTCTAATGCAGGAAGGATAAGAGGAAAAACTGAGTAGTAAAGCCAGGGGAGTGGGGCACAAGAAAAACAGGCATAAAGATATGTCTAGGCAAATATATTACGAACTGGGAGAATGTGGGGAAGCAAAAGATGGAGAAAATTACTCACATGAGCTAAGAGAGTTTGAGTCTGGAGAAGATGCCTAGCAAGGAAATGGAGACATGACAGAAGCAGTTTAGAGGAGAAAGAGAAAAAGGGATCAAGCTGGAAAGGAAATGAGTAGAAAAGTTTGTGCCCAGCAGAGAATGTGCTCCTGCAGAGCCTGAAATGAAGCACAGCATCCCACTTCGTTTGACCATTACAAATGACATTATCAAAATACCTTATGCTCATCTAGGGATGACCATTCACACAGGACAACACCTTACAATCAATTATTCCTTAACTCAAGCAGCAGAAATCTGAGCAGTTCACCTAAAACATTATGATTAACCACTCTAGAAGACCATTGCTCTCAGTTTCAAAACAAGGACAAATGATACATGTACACAAAGAATACTCAGTGAGTACTGCTAAATTTGCAAAGTCAAACACTTAGGAAAAAGGAAATGCTAGAATCAAGGCTATATCTATCTTGTATAAGCTTCTCGTGCAGATGCATTAGGACAAACATATACTATTTGCAGACTGCCTTTATCTTAATCCAGAATCAGGATGCATCAGTTCTGAACTAACACACTACTCTTCAACATTTTTGTTTTTTTCCTGGATTTCTTGTTTCCTGCAGTTGACTGTTCTGTCCTTTTTTTTCCTGTTCACTTTCTACTCTTGCAGCAAATGCAGAGGAGGAGAGGCAGAATTCTATGAACAAACCCCTTTTCCTGTAACAGTCCTTGTTAATTCCCCAAAATAATGTGTGCACCTGTGCCTATGCTACTGAAAAAAATAAGCCAGGCACTGTTCTTTGGCTGAGAGTGAGTGACAGCACAGTACAGATCTACATGGCTAAACTCTTCCCCTCACCCCCAAAACAGACTAGCTGCATCTAAACTATCTTTTAGGAAATGACCTGGGTCCCCAGCTTGTGTCCAGGCATTGACTGTGCAGGTGTTCTGCTGCCTGAAAAAAAAAAAACCACACCAAGGGGGTCATGCTAAAAATTACACAGTATGGAGACCCGTAATCCCATGCTTAAGCTCATATACTTTCACTGTTTCATTTAGTAGAATAAGTGTAGCCAATAAGACTAGAACTCCATGCAAAAAGTTTGTGTTATGTAAATAAAAAACATCATCATGTATACATAGGGCAGCATCTTCAGAACTGGTGTTTCCAAATAAATGTACTTGTATTGGAAACTTCAATAATGTGCTTTTAGCATCATTTGTCTGTGCGTTGTGTAATTCATATAGGGACACCAAGCCCTGCATAATAAGTTGGTCAACAAATCCAAGAGACCAAAAAACCATCTGAAGAAACAAAACAAAAGAAACAACTATAGGACTGGAAATATAAGCTCTTCTATTACAGAGTATTCAGGCTTTATGCCTTAGCATTGAACAAAATGCATACATTATGCACATGTATCACTAATTCCTGAAATAATATGTGCAGCATGGCATATCATTCTGCAGACAAGCAATTGGCAGGTAGTTTTTACAATAGCAAGATGAATTCACAGTATGGGATGTGTTGATTGCTCATGTCAGTCCCTTTGAAATTTTAAAGTGATAGTAATCAGAGCTATAAATCTCTCCTCAGTATAATTAGATTACTATTTATACCTAAGAAATTACTTTTAGGGCACCATTACTGAAGAAATAATCTCTTTAAAACAATAATCACTGAGTTAAGTACAATTCATATACCTACTTTCTATAATGAGAATGCACAATTCAAGAATTTAGAATACTGAATGTCTTTTCCTATTTAAAAGTTTGATAACAGCATTTTCAGACCTCAAAGTTTTTTCACATTATACTGCAGGTCTGGGAGCATCCTCCAATGCTGAATGCACTGAGATGAAGGATTAGATATAGTGCCACCTCTACACAGAAGTTACCCATTGAGGGATGCAAGTTTTGTATTACAGAAAGCGCAGGTTATGACTACTGTAGGGCCTCGTAGGGAATATTATGATAATGAGACAATTATGATCAACTGACTAGAACTAGAGTTATCTCCATAGACTTTTTATCTTTTAGGAACATATTAGGAATTCCAAAAGATGGTAAATTTGTATAATCTGGTCCAGTGGTTCACTCTTGCTAATTTACATCTCATTTCCCATGGGAACTGTCTTGATATTTTTTTTTTTTTTTTTTTTTTTTACAGCAGAGAGAAGGCATAGCAACATGCAGTCAGTAAAATCTGAAAGCGTCTAGTACCATCTTCTGATTAAACAGATCTCAATAAAGATATTCACATGATTCTAAAATTAAAAAAAGAGAGATCTTTAAACCCCAGGTAAAAACATGGCATTCCAGAGGAATGGGGAATTTTTTCTTTTTCAGAATGCTCCAATATGTAAGTGTTCATGGCCAGCTACCTCACTGTGGAGCTTCAGTCAGAGAATGCTGATACAGCTCGAAGCTTGCTGGTGTTCTGCAGTGAGTGCCTTCATTAAACACTAGCAATTCCATGAAGAACACCGACAACAGAAGCTGCTTCCAAATCCATGGGTGGAATAACCCAGGCAAGTAAAAGATCAAGGGGTTATAGTACTAAGATACAAATTATACTGGTATACATTGTTAGAGGATCTAGGAGAAAAAGAGCCTATGCCTCTCTTGATGCGTATAAACCTCAGCAGACTTTGCTCCTCATTTTTCTAGGGAAGGTTCATGATCTTGTAGTTTGCTTCATGCAGAACAGATTCCTGAGCTCAGCAGCCCTCGGAGAGGCTTTGTCCATGACCTACTCATGTGAAGTCAGGGGCAAAACTGCCCCCAAGGTCTCACAGCATTGTAAAGTTAGTTCTCATACGGAACGTCCTTCCTTTCCCTCAAGGAGTCACTTCATTCCCCCATTAATATTTTATTACACGAATCTCAGAAATGGAAAAAGCATATGTTTGGAATGATATGTAGCAATAAGACCCCATTTTTATGTAGTTTTCCATTGCATGATCCAGCTCATGTATTTAAAACAGTTTTGGTTCCATTCTCTTCCAATTTTATTTTTCTCTTAAAATATTCAGCTGAAGAATTTTTCTAATAGATGTATTTTATCTTAATTGTTAAGAGGCCTCTATTTAATTCTCTAGATATTGCAAAACATAGTATTAGTCAAGTCTAACAACTTATAAAAATCAGAGTTTAAGCATAATTCTTCAGGTGATGTTATTCTCCCACAAGGCACAATCTAGTTTTCCTGTGCTACTACACTTTCTATTAACTCAGCATTAGTCATAAAGTAATGGAAGTACCTTGAGATATTGATTTTGTTTACTTTATTACACATTACTGATACTTAATGGAATGTATCAATCCATCCATTTATCTCAATTATAGGTATCATTTAAACAGCTACATCACCTATTCACAGATACTGTTTAAGATTTTTAAGGAGTAACAGGGGATGGATCCTTCACAGTACTAGTCTTGCTCTATGATACTATGCTACTGCACTAAAACATTCCACTTCTGCTCTCATGGATAATAGTGCTGTTGACTTCAGTGTCACAAAACCAGGTATCAAGGCATGGAAGACACATCCCTATGCAACACCCATACCTAAAACTTTCTTCGTGATTCCTAACACTTTTTTTTTTCTTAAGAGGCCCAAACACACGGTCTGCTTAAGCATATGAGCGGTCTCATTTAAGACAATACCTGCAAATATTGACCATAACCACCAAGCACATTTTAACACAAGTAACTCCTGCATCCAGTGCAAAGCTCCATTCAAAACCACATTCATTAAAATAACCTACATACACTGTATCGTATTTGCTTCTGTCTATTTGCTTGAGACACCATGAATGGTACATGGGGTGGAGTGTTACCAATGCCCAAGCCTGTTACGCACAGGCCACACAGTGCTCAAAAGTCCAGGAATAAAAAGAGGAGGGAAAGAACCAGGAAAATTTTAAGATGTTTCCTATTTCAAATTCACTTAGACTCAGCTGCATGTATCTTTTTGGCCATTTGTTAGCAGCTACCAGTAAGCAACTGTGCCCAAAGGGAAAATGTATTCTAGTTAAAGATTGGCTTATGGCCTCATCAGCCAAGTTTTACAGCTCTTAAAGCATAGCAAGAGAAATATTTATACTGAACTTGTTGCACAGGGACTTCAGATAGCAGGACAGTCATTTCTTGCGTAAGTATTATATTTAGCTGGAGACGGCAGAGTTACGTTAAGAGGGAAGCAGGGACTTCTAAAAATAAAATGTCTAGAAAATAAGATGAAAACAGAGAAATGCTACACTCTCAATTTGAAGTAATTCACTTTTTTCTGAAAATGTTCCCAAGACTAGAAAATGTTTTATGAGTCCTTTGAGTTTTGAACACCCTAAGTACAGTAGCATATGTCTGTGCTGTTTAACCAAATACTCCAATGATTGGAACTGCTTCTATTTTTTTTTTTTTTTCTGTGTATGTGTGTGTGTATAGAAGGGAATATTATTTATAACCATCTAAGGTCTGGCACAACATTTTTGAATCAATGCCATTCAACACATCAATGTTACAGTTGTTCTATATTAATCTAATTGTTTTAACAACATTGGAAAGTTTGTTCTTAACTAACATATATATTTACATGTTCTACAGTTCTAGCCTGTTGGGTAATGAGGTCCTAAAGAATGTTTCAGAGTTACCTTTTACACTAATATTAAAAAAAAAAAAAAAAAAAAATATCACCACAAATACATACCTATTCAAGGACCTCCCAGTATTATTCAAGTTTCCAGGAAGTCTCAGTCTAGCTAAACTGATGTAGGATTTGAAGTGGTAAAACTAAGGAATGTAATTTCTGCAAAAAGAAACACCCTAGGAGATGGTAGAGAAGAAAGATTCCATAGAATTCAAAAATGAGATGGCCAAAAATATTAGAGTAGGCAAATAAAAGTGTTATAGTCAGTTAAGCCAGCAGGAACTGGGACAGAGAGTTTACACTGTGTTTCTATTCTGGAAGGCTAGTGTCCTTGGGTCTGGTAGTACTTGCTTGTATCAGCAATGTGTTACATCGTACCCAATGACAATTTCTGGCGCTGATATTTTAAAATAAAATCAGAAAAGGCTAAGTAAAGACACCAGCTGATTAGAGTCTCATTTCTGAAAGAGAAGCACTTTTTCACTGAAGTCACATTCACTGAACGTGAAGTCAGTTCTTTTCTAAGAATGTACACCGGTACTGTACTCCTACGAAAGCTGCACTGTTAGGTACAGAATGTATAACCTTGTGATTTACTTTGTACATGTGTGGGCATGTATGGATATATACATACACATGTGCTTGTGCGTGAATGTGCGTGCTTCTTTCCTTTCCTCATTTATTTTTCAAACAATGAAAATTTTTGCACATCATTGTATTTTTCATCTAACTTTTAGCTCCAAATAGGTGAGTAGCCTTCTGACCATCCACTAGGCTGATGTTACTGACTTTGATAGATAGAAGATAAATTGGAGTGGCAGGAAACAATAATATTAGGAGACTTCAACAATGCCTGTGTAGATTGAGGAAAAGTCACATCAGGGCCTGGTGCCGAGACCAAATTTTTAGACACTGCTAATGACTCATTCATGGAGCTGCTAATGAGGAAACCCACAAGAGGGAACCAACAAGAAGAAACCCTTGAACCTGAGCAGTGCTTCAGGCACTTCCGAAACTATCACTCATCTCAGTAACATACAGTGGCAATTGTAAAGTTTGTGGTTAAAACCAATTGCCAATGGGTTTTCAGCATCCTTCTTCACAGAAATCTGAACACTGAGACCAAAATCCTGCATCCATCTTCTCAAAACTGTCAAGGCAGAAATTTAAGCTGCAAATCAATAATTTCCACGAAGGTCAAGCTGACTGCTTCACAGTGGGATTAAGGCCATCATAAAAACAGGCTCAAACTGCCATCACAGACAAATATCTGAATTTTACTCCAGAATCTAATCACAGTCCATCTCTAATAGAAAAGTGATAGAGGAAGTACAAAATGGGACATGAAATTGGACCATCCCATTGTTTCCACATAGAGGTTTCATACTGGAGGGTTAACGATTTCAAACCAATGGATCTCACCAAATTTTGAAAGTAATAATTTATATGCATGTATTTTTGAAACAGCAACAGCTATTTCAGTTCTCTCTGTACTTCTTACTACTTGACTTCCAATGCATATACATTTTTAATTGCCTAGCTTCTCTGCATTATCTTTCTTTTACTATTCTTAGTCTAGGAAGTGTTATTGGATAAGCTTTATCACTTTAATTGTTCTAATTTAATATTGTGCTTTTTAGTACAAAATCTAATTTGAAATGGCAAAGGGTTAATTATGGAATTTTCCAAGGGAATGTCCCAAGGAAAGAAAAAGATATGGGATAAAATCAGTGAAATGTTAATTTTAGAATCTAATTTCTACTTCTAATTTTTCTCTGTAAGGTACTCGTATATTAACGCCACATATGGAGAAACATCTCTAAAATAAACACATGCTTTTACTGTTCTGAATGCCACTCCACATATAGCAAAACAGAGCATGTGTTAAACAAGAACCCTAAGTAAGCTTTTATTTAATATATTTACACACCTGATTAAACATGAATATCTAAAGACTTGCATGTATCATTTTAATTATAAATAGATGTAATTATATGTAACAAGCTCAAATTCTCTTAATCTTTCATAAACTCAGGCTTCCGAACTCTTCAGTTTAACTATGGCTATTTGTTTAATAATCTCACTTTGCTGGATTCTAGTGCTTTCAGAGATTTTGTATTAATACTTGAAACAGGATAGTTTTAGGCAAACTAACATCACACAAGATATAAACCAAATCTCTGTTGCTCAACAAACGTGCATACAGGCATAAGCACAGATCCCTGCTGGGAAATAAGTCTCAAATTAAAGTTTTTGCATCTGAAATCTGAACCCAGGACCCTGCATTTTGGGGAGATGCAGACATAGTATCAGCTGATGAGATTTGTTTTGAAGAAAACTGTGCATTTAGAGAGGAGAATACTTCAGAGACAGGTCTTTGGCTTCCAAAAGAACCCAAATCCTATTCCTGCACTGACATGCCTAGTGACTGCTGAGGTTTAGGCAGAAGAACCTCCCCTGCCACTGACCCCGTCAGAGGTATTCACCGAAATTACAATAGCACACAAAGCAAAAAGTGCTTAGGAGAGTACTTCAGCTAGTCTGCCTCTTTTCTCCCTAGTTCCTCGTATCTGGTAATTGCTCATTGGTTGCTATCTCAACTGGCCTATTTTGTTTGTTCAGACTGAAAAAGGAAAAGCCCATCTTCTCAGGAGATTGCCAGTGCAATGTAACAATCTGCAGCCTTGACTTCTCATGAGATTTTCTGCTTTGAGCCAGACATTATGTCCCAGAAAGAAACATTCGCTTTAAAGGGCAGTAAATCTGTACAACAGTCCAGTACTCCTGCATCTGTATTTCTAGTCTCATATACATCTGTAGACAATTAATTTGGTCAGCCGTATCAACCTTTCTCTTTGAGGGGCCAGCAGGCCTCACTCAGTACACGGGTATAAGACACAAGGGAACTATCTTCACTTTCAGCGTTGCCCATTCACTGTATCAATTTGAGCAAATCAGTTCGACTAAATCAGCAAACTGCTCAGTTTCCAGTTCTGCAAAGTGGAAAATGACATAACTTTCTGACATTTGTAAGGCACTCTCAATTACTTGAATGAAGAGAGGCTGGCTTTAAAATTTTATTTTAAACAAATTTCAAATGAGCCTCAGGAAAATCTTCCAAATCCCATTGCATGGCAGTGGAAGTTGAACACCTAAATCCTTCAGGCATTTTTGTTGAAGTCACTTTTCCTGCCCACACATATGCACACGCTTCTGATAAACTTCTCAAGCCTCTGCACTTTGCTGGCAAGACATTCCTCGTAAAACTCTCAAACAGGCCATTTGTACTCTGGCTATTAAATACATTCAGAAAAAGACAAAGTTTCCAACTGGCAAATGGAAACAAGGAAGTTTATTCTTCATATATTAAATAAAATGAGAATCTTGGGTCACATAGTTCCTACACAAATCGAATCTGTCACATGCTGCAACTACACAACAGGGCATATGTACTTGTCTTTTCATCCAAGTTGTCAGCTGTCCATCAAATTTGTAAATAGATGGAACTCAGATTATAAATTATTCTACCACCTTTGATTATTTATTTACACATGTGGGGGTAAATGCAAATTTGTCCAAACACAACTACTAATACATGGTATATGTGTTTATGCACTGTAACTCTGCTGGTAAGGAATTCATTGTGAAACATCTATTTTCTGGTATTTATATTCTTTGGAAAACCCTGCTTGTAATCATATCTTTTAACATCCATCTGTGTGCTTTACTCAACTCAAAGCCTAACAATGCACTGTAGTTTATGTCTGGCCTCTAGATGATGCTACAATGCTTTTAACTCTCTGGCATTTAGTAGTATGTTACGCGCAAGCAACTTTGAACTATACTCAAACCACTTGGTACAGTAGCTTGAAAGCAACAGAAAAGTGACTCTGTTTACAAAAACCAGAAGCATAGAAGGACCAAGACCTTTTTCTCTAGAAGGTTTCTACTGCAATTGGATTGATGTTAAGCACAAAAGAAAATTGTTATTAGAATTGGTTTGCTGCATTTCATAATGACGACCCTGTGACATCAAGAGTAGATCAAATTTAACTCCTGCAATCTGTAGCAACAGCTCTCAAAATCCTCATCCTGCATCCTCAGATTTCTCCACCACCATGAAGTACCTCCTTTCCACTTTGATCTGCCTTGCGACAAATGTGTGTGGCTCACTGGCAGATAACCGTTGGTAAAATGTGATGATTATCGAAGATTTCCCTAGTTGCAGAATACACTTTCCTGGTGACTCAGCCTAATTGCACAGCACTCTAACTGCCATGACATTGTCCAGGTGATCCCACTGAGATACAAGTTCCTCTCACTTTGGGGAACACTTGTAGCTGCCTTTAACATCACGCCTGAGTAGACCTTGGCTGTTTCCTAATGCTTCTGTTTCCCGTTCCTCAGTGATGACTTCCTGTCCACCTGCTGCCCAGATCCATGAAAGGCTGCAGGAAGTCTACATTTAAGGTTGCAACAGTAAAAAGTTGAAAACAAGAGTTGCAGGCAGGTCAGCAAGACAGTTAAAAAAAAAAAAAAAAAAAAAAAAGTTGGGTTCATTTGGTTCATTGCTGGGTGTTTTTTTAGAAAATCAGAAGGGGTACAGCAAACTAGTGAATTTTATCTCAGATGGTGTCCCACTTGGCATCTTTGGAAAAGGCTTAATGTTGTGAAAAGGATGTGATGAGGTTCTGACAGTACTAAAACCTCATGCTTAAAAAGTTTCCACTTTCTTTTCAAAACTTCAGTAGAGCAAGTGGCATGCTCTTTGTTTTAATCCTTGGAAAGGAAGCTACATTTTTTAAATTTGTATTTTTCACCTGATGGTTGCTAGTGATTATAAAGCAGTGACTAGCCAATGGTAGCCACCTTGCCATGCTCATATCACGTTATGCTACACTGTCACACAGAAGGTCCCGCCTAAGTTGTTCGGCAATAAGCGGAATTGGAGACATATTATCTTAAGTCATTAACGTAATAAGAATTCACAGATACTGCACTCCCAATAATGGATATATTCCGATTTCTTCAGGATGTGAGGCTGCAAAAAACACATTCCTCATCAGTGTTGTTGATTTTGCAGGTGATACCGTCTTCTCACGTCCTGCCAGGAAGTCCAAAGGACTGGTCTGTTGGAAAGGCTGACTTTCAACCCCACATCCAGGTTACTGGGTATAAGGATGCCTAGACAACCATCCCTACTTTGCCATGTAGTCTGTTGCCTAGCCCAAAGGCCAAAGGAATCCCCTGGCTTACACCTTTCTACTCTCCCCGATAAGCTTTTCTGTAGCACACTTCTTGATTAAACTAGCTGTCAAATACACAAACTGGGGCCCCTATAACCTGGAGAAGACAGTAAGATAATGAATTTATCATGTGCCCAAATGTGACTGTTTGTAGTTCACTTATATGAAAAAACAAATTGCCTGGAGGGCATACTCGCCATCATTCAGTGGCCTGCAGCCAGATGAGTCCCTGTAAACTGGGGAAGAGATGGAAAGGAACTTTGCATCTTTTTTTTCTCCAGTTTTTCACCCCTCGCCGCTGCTGCCAAAGACCTCAGCCTTTGTGGCCCACAGATAACTATGTCGGTGTCTACAGTTGTGTGGAAAATTATCTATGCGAGATGGGGGAGGGATTTCACATTTGCCTTGCATGAGGTAATCAGTTCCTGTGTATACCTCAGGAAGCTGTTACAAGGCTTAAAAAAATTAAGAGGAGATTATTTTATGCTTTCAGGGTCTATCTAAAGTGTCACTTAACAGTTTCTCTGAGCGTATGGATCTCTAGTTACACACAACGGTTCACAGATCAGCAAGACAACAAAGTCTTTCAAAAAGGAGGTGTGGAAAAAAATACCAAGAGGGCCAGCAGCTGAAGAATAGTCATGGCTACAGCTTCTGACAGCTCTTCAGGCTAGAAAGAGTATTTTTCATGACAGCCCCTCTAACATTAACCACTTCCATGTCTTGATTAGACGGTGACGGCACATCAAGCAAGGGGAGAATTCTAGCAGGCAGCGCTGAAACAGATGGCACTGCCACAGCCCTCCTCCTGCCAGCTGCCTGGGGAGAAGCTCTCTCTACCCCGTAATAAAAATGGCATGAGTTCAGGCAGATTCCCACACCACTTACTCTCTGCATCAGAGAAGAGGCACCTCAGGAGCAGCGCATGGAGCATGGCACAGCAACAAGCAACCTGCAAGGAGAGGCTCCTGAACATCCAGATTCTAGCAAGCCTGAAATCCCACACGCTTACTGGAAGCCTGTGGCATTTAGGTTCATTTCCAGTTGGAAATATAAAAGGAATACATAGCAAAGTATGACATATATGTGCAAAATTAAAGCGTGGTTTGGAATCGAAAGACAGCATGATTTATTTGCTCTGCTTGCTAATGTTCTTCTAAGTATTTCTTTTAAATATTGGCTTACATTTTTGCAGGTGCCCTTTGGTAGATGAAAAAACAGCCCTACGATCTTAGGACAGGAAAGATTTGTGAGAAAAGAGCACTTGTCCATTTACAAATATTTCTGGTTTCAACATCTTTGTACTTCTTTTCCCTTTCAGATACATTTATTTCACTTATCATAATAAGGCACTGCATAATTCAATGCAGTCTTCAGGCTATAAGACTGAATGCATAGAATAGGTGCCTGGGGTTATCATTCGATCCTTGCCACTTTTCCCAGTTTTCAGAAGGCACATGAAGAGTGTCTTTGGGGTTTTTCTGTGTAATATCTAGCAGAGCCAACTCCCACACAGCAATTACAGAGAGTAGGCACTATTGAAACACACATTACTACGCAAGAAAAACACAGGAATGAACAAAATCTACCCAATGTAAAAGACTAAGGTGTGTAACTCTAGTAAAGGCTTTTCATGCAAGCAAATAGGGCCAGATAATGAACAGGGAGAGTTTTTCTTTTTTCCACCTGTTGTGTGGAAATGTTTGCTTCACAGAGTTGCCCCATTAAAAAAAAAAAAAAAAAAAAATCATTCTACAATAAAAGCTCCATACAACAGCTTTCTAAGCTTTCTACAGTAGTGTTAGCACAGTATTTTAGGCTATTATGAAACAGTGCTGTTTCATTTCTAAGAATTAGTAAATCAAGATATACATGGTAGGGAGGTGATTTGCTTCATCTATCTGCCAGCAACATTAATTTCTCTACTCCAGATCTCTGATATCGAGCGTAACATCTGAAAGAGACCCCCCAAAATCCTTAAAGGGCTATGCCAATATACATAACCTTGGCTACAATGCTCAGCCTCCACAGTCATATTGTACATTCACTGGAATTTTTCTAAGGAGACTATGCTGTTTGGGACCATTTGAAAAGGGAATGGAGGTAACAGTTCAGCTGGGGCTTGATGTGCAATCCAGGGGGACAGTGGGCTGTGCCCATCTTTACCAGGTTCAGCTCTGAGCAGAACTGACCACAGCCATAGCTGCCTGCCTTGTCAGATTTTCCACTGCAGTAACTGGTTGAGGTTTAATCAGGTGCTGGTAGGGGCACAAGGCAAGAGGACCATGAAGTTTGCCAGAATGCAGATCAGCTGGAAAATTTTTTTGAGCAACTTTGATTCAGCAACATGAAATTAAACTGGACCAAAACTTTGATTTGTGGGGATTTCAATCCGGGATGAGACACCCTAGAGTTTGTTTCTTGTATTGCAGAATCACGGCCCTTAGGCGAGGCAATGAAGTCAGCAATAGGCTGAAGGTCAGAGCAGAACGTGCAGCATGTCAAATGATTCAGAGAATAAACAGACTCAGGAAGGGCAAATACACAGGCTGCAGAGGCAACACAATAGACTGACCTTCTCAACTTTCTTTCTTCAGCCTAGCACGTCACCAGACGTAAAAGCGGGCAAGGAGATAAAATAAATGAAAGATGGATCTCAGCAAGTGGTCGGGTTTTCAGCTACTGGCTGCTCAAGCTGCCTTGTGTAACAGAGTGCAGGGATGAACATGAAAACAAGCAGGGTGTTTCTAGCCAGCTGTTTCAGCTTTAGTACCAACCTGAAAAATATTAGCAGATGTATTTTCAAATAGTTCAACCAAAAAAAAGGGGGGCAGGGGGGAGTAAAGCTTTAACAAACATTCTGTTGCAGGTATAAATTCGATACAATTTCTTAGAGAAGACAATGGGCAATGGATTTGTGTGAATAAATTGTACAATGTAAAATAGCAATTAGAGCTGAAGAAGGCATTTCAGCTGGCTGTTGTCTGCCAACAAAATATAAATTTGGATTACCCAAACTTATCACAAATACACATCAAGCTCATCAGATTCTCACAGCCAAAAACATCCTCTAAAAGCCAAAACATTTCATTTCAAGATTTTCAAAACAGAATATTAAGATTCTAGTCTCAAAAGGTTTTTAAAACATTTTACTTTTTATTCAACAACAAATTAAAATGAAACCAAATGTTTAACCTGGAACAGTCCCCCACACCCTTGATTAAAACAGCAAAACAAAAAACCCAAAAGTCAATTATTTGCACAGCTGGACTACTAATTAGAAAATAAAGGCAACACAATTGATGTCTGACTAGTGACTACCACATCCTACTCCAATGTGGTCTTTGAATAAAATAAAAGCAAGGAAGACTAAGGCAGCTTTGAACAACAGCTCTTTAGTTAAAGGCTGGATCTCCCAACATAGCCCCACATTAACTGGAGGCTTATATCACTAATATTCTGCTATAAAAGCTCTATGAACACAAGAGAATTTGTGTAAGTGAAATCACCACCAAGAAGTTAATAACTGTCTTTCCCTTGGAGGACTAAATTCAAGCCAAGCACACAAATATAAGAAGTTTCCTTTATAGATTTGAGATCCAAAGCCAAGAGGTGCTGCATAAGGGTTTCACTACCCTTGAAAACATTCTCCAGCAATAAAAATGGACCACAGACTAAAAGGAAATAAAGCTAGAGGAAGGAGCTCCTCTGCCCTTATGTTGAGCTGACCCTGGACTGATGACAGCTTCATTTTCCACTTGGCACAGGATGATTTTGGAACGCCCCCAACTGTATGAGAAGTGCTCCCAAAAATCCTGTGGCCCACTTGTGACCTGAAGCAGAGTCCAGCAGTGTGGGTGAATCAGATCAGTTAACACCTTGTCAGAATTGGAATAAAATAAAATAAAATAAAAATATAATACAGAAGAGGGAGAGGGAGAGGGAGAAGCACACTCCCGCGCTTTCTGGTTAAAGGATGTGATCAGAGCAGGGCAGCTCACTTGTTCCTTTCCAAACCGAAAACCAGACCCCATTCCCCAGTGGCTTTCCTGCACACAGTAAGCTTTCTGTATTTTAAGCAGTATGTTTCAGTTAAAAACTGCGTGTTATTTCCAAGCAAACATTAATTTCAACTGTGTACGTGCCCAAACAAAGACAGATCAATCCTCAGCCTGGCTCTCCTCAGTGACCAAAGGGGTGGGAAAGGGAAGGGTTGTCTGTAGCTAGATCCTGAACTAGCGTAGCCTCTGCGGTGGTTTCAGCCCAGCCGGCAACAGAGCACCACGCGGCCGCTTGCTCACTCCCCGCCCTGGCCCTGGTGGGATGGGGAGGAGAAAATATAAAGAAATGCTCATGGGTCAAGAGAAGGACAGGGAGGGATCACTCACCACTCATGGTCACGGGCAAAAGACAGGCTCAACTTGGGGAAGAAACAAAATCAATTTAATTTACTACAAATCAAATCAAAACAAGGATAATGGGAAGTAAAACCAAACCTTAGAACACCTTCCCCCCACCCCTCCCTTCTTCCCAGGTACAGCTTCACTCCCCATTTTCCCTACCTCCTCCCCTCAGCGGCGCAGGGGGACGGGGAATGGCGGTTGGGATCAGTCCGTCATACCTTGTCTCTGCTGCTCCTTCCTCCTCAGGGGGAGGACTCCTCACTCATCCTCTGCTCCACCGTAGGGTCCCTCCCACGGGAGACAGTCGTTCACGAACTTCTCCAGCGTGGGTCCTTTCCATGGGCTGCAGTCCTTCAGGCACAGACTGCTCCAGCGCGGGCTTTCCCCCGGAGTCCTGGCCATCCTGGGGGGCATCCCCCTGCTCCGATGTGGGCTCCTCTCTCCCTGGGCTGCAGGTGGGCATCTGCTCCCCTCCATGGGCTGGGGGGGACAGCCTGCTGTCTCACCACGGGCTGCGGGGGCATCAACCTCCTCCCCTCGAATCCGCAGCGGTGTTCTTCTCACATGCCAATCCCCTCACTCACTGCAGGTTCCCCCTCTTATGTTCTCCCACAGGCGCTACCGCCGTCGCTGATGGGCTCGGCC
>JANHGO010003822.1:0-26236 GCA_024606505.1 Aquila spilogaster | reverse complement strand
AGCCCCGCCCCCCTCCGCCATGTCGACTGAACCCCGCCCCCGGATGTGTCCTCTAAGCCCCGCCCACAGGCCTCCCTTCCTCCCGCCATCTCCGCACGGCCGCAAAGCGCGCCGCTGCCGGCTGAGGCGTTTACGACAGCGCGGGGCTGTGGGGCCGCCGGTATGTTCGGCGCGGCGGAGGAGGATGACACCGACTTCCTGGCCCCCGCCACCGGGTGAGTGGCCGCTGGGTGCTCCGCGCTGGAGAGCGTGGCGGCTGGGCAGGCCGCAGCCTGCTGCCCACCCCGTGGGCCGGGCCCTGGGGTTCGGTGTTCCGCGTGGGCTCCCGCCGTGACGCGGGCAGCTCGGGGCTGGGCAGCAGGCAGGCTCCCTCAGCTCTCCCCTCAGAGCAGCGGGGCCGCTGAGCTCAGCAGCTTTCGCCTCTGCTGATAGCGTTTAAGCGTTCAATGTTTGTTGTTCCCCGCGTTGTGTAAGTGCTTGTTGCCCGGTGCTTCCTGCCGTGCTGCTGCCTTCGTGTCCGCCCCGAGCAGATCCCGCTCCCCTGCTGCCCCCCCTCGGTAGACGGCTGCTTTTGGGAGGGTCTCCTGATCCCGTCTCAGTGGTGCTGTCCTTGCAGACCCTGCCTCGCAGCTGGAGCGATGTGTCCAGGTGCCTGGAGTAGCGAAGTTTAAATGGCTTTAAAGCAGCGAAGCTGCAAACGGTGCATCTTTCAGCAATTACAGACTTACCGCTGGCATTAAACCTGCCCTTCTGGCAGGAGAACTTTAAGCTTTGATGGAAGGATGTGTTCCCTCGAGATATTTAAAGAAGAAAAATCATAGTGCTAAATGGTGGCTTCTCTGCTATCATGTGTTTTTTCCAGTAATTTAACACTCCTTAATAGGAGGGTAGTCTTATTCATTGCTTTGAAGTAACTTCTCTTTTGGTGTTGCTTCAGGCCTTTTTTGCTCCTTACGCTCACTTTTGAGGAAGTGAAATATTGTTGTGCTGTTCAGCCCTATCTCTTTGTTTACAAGTTCTGCTTTTTCAAAGTTGTGTGTCTAACTAGTGTAGAGCTGCTTAACAGACATCACTTCGTGTCTGAAATGGTAGTAGGCACTTTGTGTGTGATGTGCCTTTCAATTAATGATATTCCTTATCTATGAAGTCTGTGTCAAAAAAAGTAAGTTACTTCATTTTTCTTTCTAGTGCCAGATTGGCCTCTCTCTTTGGACTGGATCAGACAGTCTCAAGCCAGGGAAATGAATTCTTTCAATACACTGCACCAAAGCAGCCCAAGAAGGGTCAAACAGCAGCTGGTAAGTGACTGAAGTTGATCATGTGGCAGGAGGAGCTTTGTAGTAGGTATCCTGGTTGAATGAGGGCTTTTGTGAAGAACAGCAGTGCAAATATTCACTTAGCTTTTCTTTGCTGATATTATCTTCCTCTACTATTCTCTCTATGCCTGGGTTATTCTTGCAGTCTGTAGGGACTTTGGAATATTACTCTGTTCCGTAATCCTCTTCTGGAGTTATTTTGTTCAGGGGAAGGAATGTATCATGACCTTGTCACTGGCCAGCAAATGTGGCAGTTCTGTGTCACTGAGTACTGCTTTCTGCTCTCCAGCAGGTCAGGCAGCCCAGAAGGCACCCGCAGCCCCGGCAGCTTCAGGAACACCATCAGTCTTCATGGCCACTGCGGTTCATGCTTATCGATAGTAAGTGCAGCAGTGGTTTTCTGCGTTGTGTTCTAGAGTCCATGTCTCTGGAGCCCAAAACTAGTAAGGGCAGATATTTTTGGATAAGTAGGAAGAGGCATCTTATAGAGGTGTGTCTGCATGCTGCAAGTCAATGCAAGTTTCTGCTCAAAAAAAGGATCAGTTCAGGATTGCACAGTTGCCAAGTAAATGGCAAGTTCGCAGTTTGTGTGTTGCAGGGAACTGCATGCTAGCATGCTGGCCTGCCGTCTGCACTGTTTCTGACCAGCTCTGTCAGAAACTTATGTCTCATCTTCACTTATGGAAAACTGTGGTGTGAGCATAGAATGACAACAGTGTAACTGTACATTTGCTGCTGCTGTCATTTGAAGAGTTGCTTGCCCTGCATCCATGCAATCTTCATCTCAAACTACACAATGTATGCTTCTGTTATTTGTGGGTAAGCAAGAAAGTTGTAGTTTCTTTAGGCTCAGAAGTGCTCCCAGGCATTTTGGTCACGAGGAAAGGGACCTGAACTCTAAAGAGGAAAAGCAACAGTAGAGGGAGATATCTGAGGCAGGGACAGTTCTACAGCTGAGTGTCTCACTTCTCTTCCAGTACAAATGGGCAGTATTTGAAGCAAGGCAAGTATGGAGCAGCTGTAGTGGGAAGCCATGCTACTAAAGAGGTGAGAAACACATCACTATGATATTTTTCACGCTGAGGATATGCTGGTATGAGGCAGTGTTTCTCTGAGCTCACTGGAATGTCTTTGCTCTGCATGTTGAAGGTCTTAGTTCCACTGCTGCTTATGCCTCTCTGCCTGCGTGGTTTATTTGCTCGTTTACCTTGATGACATCTTTTTGTTCTGCAATCTTCGAATTTCTTTGCAAGATCTCTTCTTAATTGAGTCTGAAATATTTTGTATTGTTTGGAGTGCTGCACCTTTTCTGATATTTGGGGAACTGATTTTGGGATTACTTGGAACCTCTTTGACAGCTGGATCGCAAATCTGTGCATGTGAAAATCAGTAAGAAGCAAAAATTAGTGTAGTAGTACAGAGATGCTTTCCTTAAGTTCTGTTGTTTTGGTATCTCTCCTTTCCAATCCTTCTTTCCCAAGTAGTCTAAGAACATGGCACTGGAGTGTCTAGTAAAGTGATGTATTTAAAGGATACTTTACATGCTCTGATCTGTTCATGATGTTGGTTGTGGTGTGTTTCCTATCCACTGATTGATATTGTCTCACTACGTCACTTATGCTTTGAGAAGAACAACAGCAAAAAAAAAAGTACTTTGTTAAACTACTTCCTGATTGAAGAAGCCTTGCTGTAAGTGCAGAAAGGGAAATATTTTTTTCTTACTAGATCATGTCTCATAGTAAATGTCAGTGTAGTGTTATCTCTGAATTCCCTAACATTTGCAAAACTCCTTTCAACTTATTATTATTCCTCAGTCTTTTACATTCCTGCACATCATGCATTATGAGCTTTATGTATTGAAGGGTTAGCACACACTTTTTTACACTATAACTGCAGAAGAATGTGGAAATAGTTACGGCATCTTGCTTAATGCATGAGAATTATTGTTGAACCGCTTTATCTGCTTGCATGTTTTCACGTGTCCTTAATAGCTGTTACAAAATTATGTTAAGTATTTTTCCTGTGAAAAATGATGCTGCAAGGTGTGTTTGGTGATACTGTAGTGCTAGGCTCAGAATTTAAGCACACTCAAATTGAAAATGTTTTCAGCTTCTGTTGTTTTTTTCTTTTCCCCTGCACAATTCTTTATGGAATCCAGTACAGGATTCTCCTTTACATCAGTCAGCAACAACAGATCACAACTGCAAGGATCCACCCAGGATTTGTACTCACGGTAAGACTGGATTAGAAAAGCATCCAGTACTCTGCATTGTTCGGAATCAACCTCTGTTTGTTGTGAAGTGTTTTCTTAGATTATAGCCTTTGAGATCAAACACCTGACTGGCATAGCAAGAGATGGCACAGTGACAGGGAGTGCTGTTCTCCTAATTGTTGCAAAAGAGACTGTTAAATCTACCTGTTGCAGAGCCTTATGAAATCAGTAGGTTTAATAATGAAAGCACGCCTGTAGGAGGTGTATTATTACCTCTAGACCACAGATGTTTTTGAGTTTTACAGTCCTAAAATGAATAGTAACAGAACAAAATTCCTCCTACTAATCATCTGTGGTTAAGTGACTCAGAAAATACAAATGAGCAAGCAGATGGAAGTGAAGGAAGTGTTTCCGCTCTGAGTCTTGATACTCAGCATTTTTGTGGTAAGAGTCACTTAAAACATTGTAAGCCCTAAAATGGGATCTCTCAGGAAGCTGTTTTCTGCTGATCTTACAGAACACGGGTGTTGTGATTTGCTGTTAGCTTGTTATTATGATGACGTGGAATTTCTTGGTTGATGGCTACAAATTCCACTCTGAAATAATAGAATTCCAATCCAAATGTCTGAGCAGAATCCTAGCTTCCTTTCTAGTTCTGTGAGCACGTTTTGAAAGATATTATGGGTTATGTTGTCAATCAGTGGTGAAATGTTTTATTTAGTATTAAGTACTGAGTGACTCTGCTGGTTGCATGTGGAAGTCCTACTGTAATCAGTACTTCTGAAAAAGAGAATCCTTACAAGTGAAAATCTCAGCTTATACTGAGGACCTAGCTTTAAAGAACCATCTTAATAAAGCTGCATCATCTATGAAGTACTGAAATATTTGCTTGGGTATTTCAGTTACAACATTTCTCCCATGATAATGAGCACAGTAATAAGGGCTAATTTCTTCATTCAGAAATTAGGTGGTAACATGGCAGGATTCTTTCTCTACCTCTATTTAATTTCAGTAGCTCATATTTAAAGTTTCTGTCGGATACAGTGTGTTTTTTAAATTATTTTTATATTAATCAATATTAATTAATATCAATTAATATGCATATTTTACCATATAACATTGGGCTGATTTCCTTTCCCACAGGTCCAGCCCAACAATTACAGCACGTTCTATGATGATCAAAGACAGAACTGGTCAATCATGTTTGAGTCAGAAAAGGCAGCAGTGGACTTCAGTAAACAGGTAACTACTTACTCTGTGCAGGATATGACTTGCTACTTGTTTGAACAGCAGGCAGATCAGCATGCATCTCTTTGTTGCTGGAAGGTGAAAAAGTCTTACTTTTTGGTTGAAGTTCAGCTGTGAGTGTCTTCACGATTGTGACTGAGCCATGTTTGCAAAGAGCTTGGTTGAGTTTTATTTATTAGGGGCAGGGAGCTTGTTATTTCTGTTGGGTTTTCTTATCAAGTTTCTGAGATACTTTAAGACCAATGGCTCTAAGGGAGAAAAAGGAATTTTTTTCTTTATATAGCTCAGCAAAATTCAGCACAGGGAAACACAGAATGCCTCCTGAGTGCATCTATATCCTGTGCTTGATCAGTGCAATAAGAAGTGCATCAGGTGTTTAAGGGAATCATGGTGGAAGCTGCCACTGTTCTAATGGCCAAGATGCTGATGTGCCTTCCTTTTGCAGGTGTGCATTGCCAAATGCAACAGCTCCCCAGTGCTTGATTCAGTCCTCTACCAGGATCTCCTTCTTGGAGAAGGACAGGGAGTTGAAGGAGGGGACTCTCTGGAGATTGCCTACACAGGTTGGCTGTTCCAGAACAATGGGCTTGGACAGGTAAAGACATTTCTGCCTCCTACTCATGTATGAATGTGATAGTCCCTGGGAGAAATCTGCCACTTCTAGCATAGTATTGGTGCTTTCAAAATATGTTTTTAGTCATTTTTCTCACCTTTTGTGAGATTAAATATAATATGTGTAGAATAATAAGGGATTTCATTACTATTCAGGGGAGGTGATTGAAATGCTTTTAAATTTCATAGGTACTCTGAACAAAGAGGTGACAAAGGCCAATGAAGCTAGCTATGCTCATTTTGAAAACAACTTGATGAAGTAGTAAGAAGATGTAAGACACATCTGCAAATGTTAAATGGATGAGGCTGCTTACAAGCCAGCAGGATAGGACAAAGCTGTACAGGACAGAAAAACAAAGGCAAAAGACTTGCTTTGGTATTACAAAGCATTATCTTTAAAACACTTCTTTTTTAACTATTACTGTAATTCATAGCAAGGGGCTTCCTGCATTTGCAGATCTGCAGTTGAGCCTTTTAGCTGTTAAAAAAAGAAAACAACTTTGTTTTTCTTCTGTGGGGGAGTTTTTCTTTCTTTATCATGACCTGCCTGTCAGAGACTGGCGTGCTCCTCTCCGTAAAGTTGATGGTGCACATGGCAGATCTTGCTTCTAATCTGTAGGAGTTGTTCAGCTGCCCATGTCTGAGTTTAATATGCAAAATATCTAGACAGTTGTTCTGTTTGTGCGGTGTTCTTGTTGGATCAGTCCTGTCCTGACCATCAAGCTTGAAGCAGTTTTAAAATCTGAGTCTCCAGCTATCATTCACTTCAAGAAATTGTGCTACACAATAGACCAGAAATTCTAGTTGTGCTCTGTCTTATGTTAGTTCTGAGTTAATTTTGGAAGGGAAGCAGGAAGGGAAATAACATACAAGAGATAGTAGGAGTTTATGAAATTTGTAAAGCAGCGTTGAGAATCTTGAAACAGTTGAGAAATCAATGTGATTTTGTATTTCTGTTCTTCAACTCTCCAGGTGTTTGACTCAAACGTTAACAAGGACAAGTTGTTGCGCCTAAAACTGGGATCTGGAAAGGTCATCAAGGTAGAGCTTCTGGCATTTCATTATAATAAAACTATTGTTTTCAATCTTTCGATTACTGAAGACTTTGTTCAAGATTCATGTACTCTTTATCTTATGTGTTTCATTTAATGGGAAACTCTGTAATGGTGACTCATTCAACATATTTGTATTTCTTTAATTTGCATCTTATGTATAGGCCTCCTTCACAGTAACGGTGTTGGAAAGTTGTCCTGTTTTGAAAATAGGAAGCTTCCTATTCTGGAAGTGATTTAATGTATTACTTAGAGGATTTCTTGACACCAAATGAGAAAATTCAATCTGAGAATTTTGCATTCCTCTCCACACATGTGCTGCAGATGCAGAGGGTCAAATAACTCTGCTCTAACATCTGGAAGAATGGCACAGGAAGGTGAAGACAACTGACAAGTAGTAGAATTGTCTAATAAAAGATAGTAGTACTATCTAGAGTGCTTTTTTTTCCCCCCTCTAAGTCAAACTGTGAGGGGGTACTAACTGTAATGGTTTTTCAATCCAGATACACCCTTACGTTTTTTTGTGAAGTCAGATTGTGTATCAGAGACGCTTTTGTTCAGGTTACTTCCACTGTCTGAGTAATTCACGTTTGACCTTTTACAAGTTGTCTTTTGTTGAAGGTGCACTGTGTTTTTTTTTTGTTTTTTTTTTTTTTTTACTGTTCATCTTGTTATTAATGTTGTCTGACTGTAGTAGTCATCCTGTTAAGTGCCAGTGTTGATTTGACAATTTGCATCACTCTGGCTTCTAAGTCTCCTTGACAGCAACTGTTTTCTGTGAGCACTTTCTAAATCTAGCCATAGCAATTAGGAAGTAATCTGAATGCCTCAGAATTCTGTTTGCTTGAGTGTTGAGAGAGATTGATGCTGTATGTACTGCAAGCTACATACAAATGGAGAAATTCTGTATGCAGCATGCTGTTGTTTTCTCCAGTATGGCAGTGTGTTATGACATGTAAAACTTGTCGTAACTTCATGATGGAGATTATTGTATCTGTTCGATTTCATTAGGAACCTGATGGGATTTGCATTTTTATTCTTCAGTTAATATTGCGATTTATAAAAGGCCATTGACTCACTGTAAGACGTGGTTTTAATGCTGCACGCTAAAATTGAGCAAGACTTTACAAGAAGCTGTCTATGCTTTGGAAACTTTTGTAAATGGTGCCTGGAGCAGTCTTGATCAGTGTATAATCAAACTAATGTCAATAATCAAGCTGTTTGCTTTCTCTTCTGGTGCCTGAATACCCAAGGGCTGGGAAGAAGGAATGATGGGGATGAAGAAAGGAGGACGACGCTATCTCATTATTCCTCCAGCCTGGGCCTATGGGACTCAGGGAGTGGCTGGCCGTGTCCCTCCAGACTCAACTTTAGTTTTTGAGGTGGAGGTTAGGCGGGTGAGTGTCGTCTCTCAAGTATTTATCTTGCATCTGCTTTGTTGTTGGATAGCACTACCTGTCTGCAGAAACCTGCTGTTTGCATGAGAACTGCAGCTCAGAAGCAGTTATAAACAAAATGCCTCAAGAAGGTGCATTTCTTTTAAAACTGAAAAAAATATGTCTAGACTGTTCACTAAGCTATGTCTGTTCCAGTTGTTTTGGGATCTCTTCGTTTTCTTACATGTGAGCTATTACAACTCCAAATAGTGAGGATTGACAGGTTGTAAAGACTGCTTCTCCAGTTTCAAATGATGAAATGTTCTCATGTATGTTCCAAGTTATGTATATTCTCATTTGAAGTGAATAAACTTGGCAAAGGAGTGCTCATCAGAAGTAAGCGAGTTGCTGAAAACCCTTTTGGGGAGCTCAGAATAATGTTTTTATTTTTATGTTTCTTAAGGTGAAGCTAGTGAAGGAAGGCTCTGGCTCAGATGGGCAGAGTGTTAGTTCAAGGGATTCTCTTGCACCTTCACCAGTACCAAATTCCGATGGCTTCTCTGCAGACACTGTTTTATTGCCTCCATCAACAATACCTCCAAAGCCTGGGTAAGCAGAAGCATTGTTAAAACAACTTGTTGCATTAAAATATGATAATGCTCATAAACGTCCTACGCAATGTTGTTCCAACACATCACTTGGCTAACATGTGTCCTCTGTGTGCCAACGTAGTGCCATCAGTGTGTAGGAATGTAGGTGAGTATTGCAGAAAGGTTTCTGCTTGAATGCTGACTTTCAGGTTTAAAGTAATAGAAATGGGCACCCATGAAAGAAATCTTTGCTCTACAACGTTTCTAAGATCTATTATTATTAAGTTGCATGGGTACTGCTACAATAGCTTTCTCATCTCTTGGTGGCAGTATAGATGCAAGCTGGCCTTGGGACACAGCTAACTTCTTCAATTGCAAATGTTACATTGACATTGCTTTCTTAAATTAACCAAATGGGTTGATTCTCCTTCTTAGGGAGTAGTTTCCAAGTTTAAGTGCTTGGGTTTTTTTTTGACACAATAAATAATTTGTTAATAAATTTGGATACAATTGTTTGTACAAGAGCGTGGCCCTTACAGGAATTGATGAAATCATCTTTCTGTAATCACCTGTTCCACAGCTGTGTAACTCCCTTATGATGGAATTCTGAAATCTACAAGTAATGTTGCAAAGAATCTTCCAAAAGTAAAGTAAGGGGAAGGAAATATAAGAATTGTGAGAAAAAATTCTGTGGGGGAGGTTGTACTTGACATTATTTAGAAAAGCACAATATTAGATCCTAAATTTCATCTTGATTAACCACAAATATTAACACGACTGTTTGGCTTTTCAGGGAGCCAGCTGTTCGGGCCAAGTCAAACTCAATCAGTGAACAGTTAGCAGTAAGTGCTGTTGCTCTATTTCCTAACTAATTTGAAGCCTTATGTAGGGGAGCTTGGTTGTTTTCACCTTTACGTTAAGTGTTGCTGAAGATCAAGTGAATATCATGCAGGATACTCTCAAATATTCACCTTATTAACAGCAGATTAGAGCCTTGATTGTGAATGAGTTAGCAAGACATGAGGAATCTCAGTCCCAATTCTGAGTTCTGGTTCCTACTCTTGAATGCCAAGTTACTTTGCTCCTGTGCATTCTCATAAAGCTAGTTGTCTTCTCATATAAATGGACGAATTTAAAATGGATAACGAAGAGTAATTGGGACATTCTGCATGAGTTAATCCACATGAGATCAAGACTTTCTGTGTATGTCTGAGGGTAGAAAAAGCTGCTGAGTGACTTAATTTAGAAAATCCATTCTTAACAAAGAAGTGTTCCACATCAATTTTTTTATCGCTGTGTTATGTGCCAGTTTTCTATGTAATAACTGCAGTGTGAGCCCAGAGGGAGAGTATAGAAAGTAAGACAGATTGATACATCCATCATTTTATGTTGAAAGTTAGTTTTTCAGTCACTGAAAAATTAAAAGAAACAGGCTTATATAGGTGAATTTTAAGTGGTGAGTCAGTGACTTAGGCCTCTGGCAGGGTCAGACTTCTTTACTATCTGAAAACATGAGGCTGAGAGGCCAAGGAAAAGTAACTGCAAATGTTTTCTTTCAGAATCCAGATGTAGCAAAGGCAAAGCTAATTTCTCGGATGGCTAAAATGGGTCAGCCCATGCTGCCTTTTCTTGCTGGGACAGCAGGTAGTCAGCTTGACTCCAGTGACTCAGAAATAGAGGTATGTTAATGACTTATGTGAGATTTTGTTTTAATGCTTTCTGTGTGACTTGCTTAAAGTAGAGTTCATAGGAATGGCTCTCCCTTTCTATAGGGAACGCACATTCTGTTTCTGTGGGAAGAAGTTTCAGCAATTCCAGTATTCCTGAGTAGTTCAAATGGATTAATTGAGTAACAGCTAGTGTCAAGTAGACTTGAGTTCAAAATGTTAAGATGCTCTTTAATGTTCATTTTAATATGTAGAAATGTTTTTAGGATCCAAATTCACTGAGGGGGACAGCACAGCCAGTGGCTTCATCTTCCATGAGATCATCACAGCCAGCTCATGCAGTACTGCCTACAGTGTCACCACAAGGTAATAACGCTGGTGAGGCTGTGTTGGGAATATAGAAATTTCACTTTGCTGTAGGTTTCAAGTACCAGGGCTGTATGAGTGGAGGATTGCTGTCAGGAACTGAAGTAGGAACTGATACAAAGCTCTGTAGGTAGAATTCATAAGGCATGAGACTGACGTCTTTAGAGTTTGTTTTCCTTTTTTATGACCTTGTGTATACATTACTCCTTGAAGAAAAGCAGCTGTATCGCAGAAAAATGTGTGAGCTGGCCTTTCACCCTGTCATTTAATGTGCTGAGACTTCTGAGATGTCGGAAACTTCTGTGTATTGTAAAATCTCTTGGTTGAAAATATTGGAAATGGTAGCAAAGGGCATCAGAAGGCTTGGCAGTTCAGGAGCAGGCCTTATCTGCTTTTCCATGATAGAGCAGTGGATGTCAGCTGAACAGTCTTCAGAGTCCATCTGGGTAACGTCTTGTGTTGGTTAATTCAAAGTGCCTTTGCTTGAATGACAAAGAGTTTGTCTAAATTGAACTTGTGGTTAGAAGTGAGATTTCCATGAAAGATAATTCTTTGATCTTACTCTCAATTCTTTGACTGGATTTGATTTTTACAAGACTACAGACAGGCTTGTGTTAAATTTTTGGTCTTCTCAGTGATTTCTGTGCCTTTAAAAAGTAAAATATCTCTAGCAGCTTTCTGATGCACTGGATTTCTTTGTTACCTTTCAGTAGCTCAAGCATCTGGTTCTGCACCACCAGTATCTTCTGCTGCTTTAATACCTGCGACGATCCAGCCCCATTCAGTTCTGCCTGCAGGAGCACAGGGCTTTCAGGTACCAAACTCAAATTGAGGAGACTTAGAACTTCTGTTTTTAATCAGAAGTCTTTGTCCATTCTGTTGCTGGGAGGAGCAAGGACTCTAGCAGCGTATAAAGCTGACAGTCCCAGGCTGCTTTCTATGACTTTGGCATTCTGAGGTTTCAATAACATGCTTCTTAGTTTATTTTAGAAAGGACTATTTTTTGTATGCTTATGGCTTCTTGGACTCAGTATCAGCTTTTGTGGTGGATAAAACAAATTTCCACATCCTTGCAGGGTAGGTGAAAACTGAAGGCATTTTGGATTAGGTTTTCCTTGGTCACAGTCTGTTTTCCTGGGAGAGCACACTTACCCACTTAACATGTTTGTGGGTCACTTTTCATCCAGCAGAAGAATAACCCTTTTAAAAGGCTTGCAGTGCCACTGCTGTGAAGTGACATGACCTGCTCTCCAACAAGCTTCCTGGGTGTTCAACAAATATTAAAATGTATTTTTCACAAGAGATACTGAAGACTTGAAATGAAGCCATTGTACAAACAATTCTATGAACTATAAAACCAAGCTTGTTACTGTACACGTTTTTAGTTCTTTAACCTGTTTTCTGAAAGTTATGGAAATCAAACAGTGCTTCCACGTGGTATAGGCCACTGTTTATTTTTTGAAGGATCCAGACAAAAACTGAGAAAACATGATAGTGAGTAAAAACACTGTGAAGAAAGAAACCAATATGTTCCTTTGGCTTTGTGTTTTCTTCATGTTGAAATTGAAGAAATCTTGACAAGTAACTGGATTTAGAAGATGAACTTCTCTGTTGAAAGACAGAAACTAGCCATTAAAGTGAAGTTTTCAAACCAATACATCCAAATCACTGCAGGGTTAAAAGTTGACCTTGATCTTTTGAATTCTTCTCAAAACTTGGAAGAAGTTGTAATGTGGATTGGTTGGGTTTTTTTGGACTGACAGTGTAAATTGATATGAGTGAAATACTCCAAGTGTTTAACATATTAACAGATTATTCTGTGTAGCTGCTTCTGATAAGCCCTGAGCAGGTTTAGAAAATGCAAGATAAGTTCCTAGGAATATCCTCGTGTTCAAGTTAGTACAACTTCAAATTACTGCACATCCAGTAAGCTGCAGTGAGCTATTCACATGCTGATCTTTACACCCTATGAATGTAGTGTAACATACATTTGCTTAAGCTTCAGTGAAGAAGGTAACTTACTAAACTGTAGTAACTCAAACACAGATATCTAAGCCTTTAAAAAACAAAAACAAACAAAAAAAAAAAACCAAACACATCTGTGCTGTTTTTCCTAAAGCAAAAGCTGCTGTTTGTGTTTCTTTGACTTTCTACTCTCTGTTTTTGTTCTTTTCAAATATAGTCTTTGTTTTGGGGTGATGAAAACCATTTTAGTATGAGGGGAGAAAATATCTAACCTGTTGGTTTTGTTCTGCAAGCCATATCCAGGCATGCCGTTTGCTTATCCCCAAACTGCTACATCTGCTTCTCAGCTCCAGCCTGTAGGACAGATGTATCCTGCACCTTACCAAGGTACGTTTAAAAAGTACATGCTTTATAGAAGCTTTTAATGCCTGCAGTGAGCTGTTCATAGCAGTGGTCTTGGAGGACGATGGTGGTAACATACACATGTTTACCCTGTCTGTAATGTTGTGCTGTTTCATGTATTCTTACTTTTAATTATCAGAGAGGGGCAAATGTTTCCCAGTAAATGTACATCTTTTATACATTTTTCTTTCGTTGCTTAAGGAGTGTGAAAGGGGAGGGAATCTGTAGGTGTATTCCTAAGATTATGTATTATAAAAGGCATCTTGTAGCTGATGCTTCCAGTTGTGAATGTAACCATATAAAAATAACAGTAACTATCTTACTGCAAATATTTCTTAAGATAGTGAAGCAATTTTAGCAGCTATCCTATCAGAATGTATCCTATATGTATAGGGGTCTTTTCTGAGAGGGAGGAAGTATCTCAAAAAAGGAATACAACCTAAGAAGAGCAAATAGCATTTAAAAAACATTTGGGTAACCCCTGTTGTAGATTTTGTGTGGATTTGAGTATAGCTGAGCCTTTTTTGGAGCATGGTTGTTCAGTACAGCCTCAGAAGCCAACTTTTGTTCTTATTGTTTGATTATACCATTCTGTGTACTGTTCTGTTTATCTAACTGCTCTCAGGCAGCTCAAGAATTTCATGTAGTCATAAACCTGCATGTTCACTGTTTGGAAAATACATACATTATTTTTGAAAATATCTCAAAAAAACCATAGCGTAGGTACCATGTTTTTTATTTTGGGTGAGGGGGTTGAGGATGAGAAAGGAAGTCTTGAGAGGAGGGAAGAAGGAGGAGGTGTGAAGGTGGGGGGAAAAAGAGGGTGGCCGTCCAATCTAGCAGGCTGCAAACTGGTGAGCATTGCTTTTAATGTCTGTGCGCAGACACTTTGCCCTTGTGACTGTAGAACTCTTTCCTTTCCACTCAAGCACCTGGGGACGTTACTTCCTTTTTGATGACAGAAGTTCGGCAGCATAACACTGAAATCCGGTTGGCTGTTAGCAAAGTAGTGGATAAAATGGATCATCTGGCTGCCAAGGTAATGTATGACGTAGGCAGGATTGATAATGAAGTTACTACTGTTTGTTCTCCAGATATAGTCTAGGGAGATGGCTCTCTGTAAATAGGATGCTGTTTACAAACTTAATGCAGCTAACTTAATGAGAATTCCAGTCTTATCAGGCCTTGAGATGGTAGCAGTTCAGCTACTATGGAAAAAGTTCGTACTAGCTTTGGGGGAGGTGTGTTTACTTCCTTAAATATAATTTAAAGCCTTGTTTGGAGTGCTTCACTGCACTTCAGGAGATGTCACAGTTTTTGTAGTAGCGTGTGCCCTAGAGTTGATCAGACAGAAGGGTGAAACGGTTCTGTGAAATGACAGATGGTTGACACTTATCTACATCCATGAATTTGTTTCTACAGGTGGAAGAGCTGAAGAAACAAAACGCTGGGAACAGCTCGCTGTTGCCTGGTATCTCATCTGTTACTATGGAAGCCTCTATGATCATGAGCAACATCCAGCGCATAATCCAGGTGATCATAGCCAGCCTTACTGGACTATTTTCATAAGGAACTGCAGCCCACTGTGTTATTTCTAATGAAGATAGCTTTATTGGCTTGGCCTAAATGTGCACCCATCCATGTGCTCTATTTCTGTGTGGCCATAACCAGCTGGCTAGGATATGATCTACAGCCAGTTCCATCCCCACCACACACCTTTGTGCACACCTGTTTTTCTGTGCTCCCAGCAGTTTTCTCTTCTGGGACTTTGGGAGCCAGAGTGGATATACTTGTATTTAATAGCCCTTGACAGAGAGTTCAAGTGAAAGAAACTTAGTTTCATTTTAAACTGGTATGGACTTAATCTACAGCTGCTTGCAGAAGGAAGGTTTGCAGAGGAAATATCATATTGTGAGAACAGCCTATTCATAACTACTTAGTTTTATGCTTTGTAGTTTTTCTAGGCAGCAGTTTTACTATCTCTTTACCTGTGGGTGAAGAAGTCAACCAGATGCAATATTCTCAAGTACAATTATTGTCCTGTTTCAGGATTCTTGCTGAATTTAGCATGGTGCCTTCTTTGATGGCCTGTGATTCACCACAGGAGGTGATACACCTCACTGCTGTAAATCATCTGTGCAGAACAAATACTTAAACTTCCTTTGCAGCAGTACCTGAGTAGAGTGACTATTCATGCTGAACTGTTCTTTAGGAGAATGAGAGACTGAAGCAAGAGATATTTGAGAAGAGCAGTCGAATTGAGGAGCAGAATGAAAAGATCAGTGAGCTGATAGAGCGGAATCAGAGGTAAGGAGCAGAAGGGTATACCATGTCTGCGTCTGCAAAGAGTTTCTGTCTTACATGTGCTTAGACCTAACTAGGAGGTGTCCTATCTCTAGTATGGAGGGAAGTTCTGATTTATTTATTATTTTTTGTACTAAAATATTGGTGTTTTTTAATCCCCTACTGTCTTTGCAGGGCATATCTCCAAATGAGAACTTACAGTAAACATTAATATGTAAAAGGGAAAGATCTCATGCCACTTTCTTTGAGCATGCTTCCTCTGCTTCTTGGGGTTATTTTGCTTTTGCAAGCCTTTCTGTAAAGTGGAAGAAATTGTACAGGAAGCAGTGCTCCTAGTTCCAGTGAGTTCCAGTGTTGTGTTTCATTGGGTTTAAGTAGAGGAATAACTTATTCAAGGAAATAGCAAAAACCAGTGGTTACCAGGCTATCACAAATCTTAACTGTGTGGTAGGAATCCTTGACTAGTGGGAGAGAGGTAAAGCACGTATCTGAACTGATGTAATCTGTGCTGAAGGCCAGGCACACCTGTTTCACCCTGTGGAGGTAAGGCACTTCTTAGTGCAGGACATGATACAGAATTGTTTGGGACTTCTCACTGGTGAAAACTGATTTGAAATCTCTCGTCTATCTCATCACTTCTTGCTCCATTTGTGTATTTATATAAATGCTTGTGCCATCTTCCCCTGTTTACAGATATGTCGAACAAAGTAACTTGTTAATGGAGCAGAGGAACCACTCACTGCAAACAACAAATGAAAACACACAGGCAAGAGTGTTGCATGCAGAACAGGAGAAGGTAAAACCATGCTGACAGCATTGCAGAATCATAGGCCTATGGCTCCAGCCAGGACAGTTTAAGTCAGGTCTCATACAGGACAACTGTAGCTTTCAATGTTTTGAAAGCAATTTTGAAAAAGAAAAGTGGATGCTTTTGTGACTTTCAAGATGAAAGCAGCACAGAGTTTATAAATTCAGATCGTTATGCTGTCACAGCTTGAATACTTGTTTAACAGGAAAGTATCTCATTGTTAACTTCCTAAATACATGCCCAACATGTTGAGATATAATGTACCTCACAGGGCCTTGTCTGGCTGAAGATGCACATAGTTGTGCTGACAGTTTCAAAAGAGTTTTTTCTTTTTAATTGTCATAAAGATTGAGTATAGGTGTAAGAAAAACAGTTTCCTACCAGAGCTTCTGCACTGTTTGTGCTTGGTTTGCTTTTTTTTTTTTTTACACCTCTTTTTAATAGCAATCGAGGGAGTTGTTTCTAGGATAAAGTGTTGTGCTTTTATGAAAGGGACTACTGGAAGATGGCTTTCAAACTGTTAAGTGCACTTGTGCATGGCTTTTATACTGTGAAGTGCACTCATGACAGTCTAACCCTGGTAGGGCAGCTTTGAGATCTCTAATTGCATGGTGTCTTCTATGCTTTCTCAAGCACTGTCAGCTTAAATTACAGCACTCTCTTGCACCATTCTCCTCAGCTAAGTTGTGTATCTTTGCAATCCAAATGTGATAAAATAAATGCTCGCTCTGCATGAGAACCATGAACTGGTGCATTAAAATTTGATGGAAACAGTTGCTTTCTGAAGTATGCTAACAAGTGTTTCTGGAGGCTAGAGAATAAAGTAATATATGGCTGATACATGTGTGCTGGTATTAGCAGATGAAGGAGAGGTGTATTTTTCCACTGAGAGTTCAGATTGCATACCTATAATTGGAATTGTAAGAGTGTCTAACCAGGAATAGAGTGAGATAACAAATGAAATTCCTTTCTGTCAGTGAGCACATCATCCTGCTTGCATGGGGGAGGGAACATCTTCTGGAAGAATAAGAAATATAAGGAAGTTTTCAGGCATCATCTGCAGTAGGACTCCACTTGATTGAGCAGTCACTACCTGGATGATAACACTGTTACGTAAACAGACTTCGGGCTAGACCAGATAAGCCGTGACTCGCACCAGAGAAGCTTTTCCCTAGTTTTGATAGAGGATTGACTGTAAATCTGAAGCCTGGCATTCCTTCCTCTTCCTTTTATCTAATCTGCTGTTTCCCTTATCTCTTTGGTAAGAGAACCAGGGAAGAGAACGTTAACTGTTTTATCTGATCTTAAAAACTGAGATTTGTCCTTTATTTCATGATAGAGAACAGGAATCTATAGACAGGGTCTCTGAGAAGAGATGTTAGTGACTGCTTTGGGATTATAGATCTTTGGCCCTGGCAGAGCACATCACAGCTTTCAATTAAGGCTCATGTTTCATAACAATTGATATTACCTGCACACTCCTCACAGCAGTGAAACAGTAGTTATGTGTAGGACCTGGTGATGAGCAGCCTGATACCTGCTCCACTGCAATTCACGTGGGATGCAGCGTATCTGTGTGAGGGTCCCTTCAGATTCTTTCTTTTTAACTCAGACTTTTCTACTTCTTCCATCTAAGCTTTTACAGTTCTTGAGTAATTTATGTCTCTGGCATATATCAGGCTCCAGTAATAAAGCACTAGCTGTTCTGATGATGATGAATGCCTCTGCCTTTCAAGTTGTGTTCTTAACTCTCCCTGTTTCCTGTTGCTGCTTTTTCTTCCTAGCACATGCTGCCAGTGGATCGGGGCTGGGACCAGGTGAGGCAGTGTGTCTGCTGACTGTGTAGATGGTAGATGATTGTGCCCTAGGTGGTGCTAGCCCAGCTTCCTCTTGAGCTAGCTAGGAGTTGGTTGACATGAAAAGAATTGCCTCAAATCTTGAATTAGCACAGATCTTCCACTCGGAAAAGGGCTTTATAACTGACAGCAGTGTAGCCGCTGACTGCCTCCTGCTTGGGGAGCCCTTTCAAAGAACTTCACCACATTGCTGCTTATTTCATCTCCCTCACAGGAGGGATCATGTAATTGTAAGATCAGGTATGGATCTTGTGAGATTCTTGGTATCTGGAGGCTGGAGCTGAGCTAGGACGGGCACGAAGCACTCGCTGCAGAAACTTCAGTCTAATAACAGTTCCTGGCATAGGATTTCCCTGTTACTCATCCTTAAGGGCACACAAAGATAACAGCGAGTGTTAAAATAAAACCCCATGGTATATCTAAAGGTTATTTTTAGCATGCTAGGAGTCTGTATCCTGAACAGAAACAAGATGGTTATGGAAACATAAGAAGGAAACAGATCTGGTTTTAGTCAGTCTCTATCAATGTGGTTCTTAAAAACTAATGGTGTAGTATTCCAACCCTCAAGGTCAGCGTGTATTATCCTTGCCATGACTGGAAAGTTTTTGCTCACAGCTCTTCTCTGCCAGAAGGTGGTGGTGGTGGTCACAGTCTTTAGTTCCCTCATGGAGATAACCCTGAGAGGAGCGTCAGGAGAACTTAGCACTTACAACAGCATGCAAGGCTGTTAGGAATCCAAATGTGAGCGGATATACACAAGCTGTTTAGGTGTTCCTTGCAGCAAGTGAGATCTTCTGACGGATGTAGTTCTGCCTCTGCAGAGGATCCTCTGAGTCTTGTGACTTATGCAACAAGATTGGAAATGCTCCTTTGTGTCTTTGTTTTGGTGACTTGAGCCTCTACTAATGCGTTACTTACAAGTTGTCTAACAAGCTGTCTCAGAACCAGGTTTTCTGTGAGTTGCTGGCATTGAGCAATGCTAAATCTAAACAGGTTAACAAATTACTCTTAGAACCGTGCTCCAAAATGGCAGCCCTAGCCATGCAGCTACCTCAAGGTGACTACATGCTGTATGATTGTGAGGGAAGGTGCGTATTTTGCTGCAGTAAGCCTATGTTACGTGTGGTTTTTCAGTGATCTGTAAGCTTATTGAGAATAATTAGATCTTAGAGTCCAGGCTTTAACTTGAGTACAGAGTGGCTTAGCATGAAAACTCAGTACCAGTGGTAATAGCTCTGTTCAAGACTTAAAAATGTGCTTAAACTATTTGGAAAAAAGAAACTGCTTGAGTTAAGCAATAGGATGAGGTCATTGGTGGCCTTGTGCACCTTTCCAGTCAGTGTGGAGACAGTAACATGGCAAAAGGTGATTAGTACCTCCTCAATTAGGGGGTGTCTGCTAGGTGCTGGATCCCTGAAAAGGTCTCCACCTTATCGTTCTCCCTGTGAGCACTGTTCTGGCACCTCCTCACATTCGCATCTCCTGCGATTTCTTTTCTTCCCCCTTTTCCCTGCTGTTTTGTGCTACAGGCCAAAGTTGCGGAGGAGTTGGCATCTGCCACAGCACAGGTTTCCCAGCTGCAACTGGAGCTGACTGCGCACCAGAAGAAGGAAATGGATCTGCGGAAGCAGCTCTGTGCTGCCCTGCAGGAGGCAGAGCGACACGAGACGCAGCTCAACAAAATGCAAGCTCAGTTAGCAGGTAAAATTTAGCTTGTTCCGTGAGAGCTCCTTTATGTCGTTCTTTTTCCTCTTCTGTAAGTCCTAATTTTTTTCCATTGTTCTGGCGTATTTATTCCTGCTTTCCCTAGGGTCAGTCACAGGGGTATCAAAGAAAGATAGAGGCGCACTGAAATGTCTGAAGGGCATGTGCATCCTTGCCACTAATAGGACAGTGGGGTGAACTGATGAGCAAAGTCCCAAGGCTGCCTTCTGTAGAAGCAAACTCTTGGCCTTACTGTGTAGCATACTATAGAGGATCTAGATTTCCTATTGATTAAGAAGTTTAGATCAAGACTGAGGTTTCAAGCACTCCCACTTCATGGAAGGAGCTTTTGATACATTAGTGTTCCTATTGCAGATGCAAACCATGTCAGTGTAGTTGTGCTCTGTTTCTGTCAGCCTTTATGTAGTGCCGAAACCCACAGTGAAATGTATTTCTGCAGAGCTCCAAGAAGCCTCTGAGGACACCCAAACTAGATTCAAAGCTGAGAAGCAGAGCCGTAAACAGTTGGACATGAAGATTTCAGCATTGGAAGAAGAACTAACAGACTTAAAAGTAGAAAAGGAGGCTCTTGAAAAGGTATGTTTGGTGCCAGTGTTGCAGAGAGATGCAGGATTTCAGCTTTTTGCTAGGAATTTGACTCAGTGATATTGCTTGTAAGCATACAGGTTAAGTGAATCTTGACTCATCTGCAGGCAAGAATCCCCATGCCGGTGGATTTTTTGTGCTTTTTTTCCCTTTTTTCCAATCTTACTCAGTACTATGCTAACCTTCCTACCTATTAGATAAATCTCAACTTTGTTTTGAAATAAGATCTCCTCAGGTATGCTCTTCAAGAAGAAAAGAAGCCAGTGCAGTCTGGCCTGTGCGTAAGCTCTGTTCTGTATTGCAGAATCTTGCTGAGCGGAAGAAGAAATCCCTCTCAGAGAGAGCTCAAGCAGAGGAAGAGATGGAAGAAATACGCAGGTCGTATCAGCAGGAACTGGACAAGCTTCGACAGTTGCTGAAAAAGGCAAGGACTTCAACTGACCAGGCTGCAGCAGAGCAGGTAAGGAACTGTGGGAGCTTCTCCAGCTGCTGTCCAGAAAACTTGTAACGCACGGGTAGGAAATAGTCATAAAAACTGTTCAGGTTGTGAAAGAATGAAAGCATCAGCCACTTGCTCATAGGGTTAACTTTAACATGGGGTTCACTTCTTTGTCTTAAATATCTTTGCTGGTGTTTGTCACTGCTTTTTGACTCCAGGATTTATACTCTGGAGTTTTGATGCAGATTGGCATGCAGCATCACATTTAGACTGTCTTAAAGATGATGATTGTGTGAGAGAGGCACGGTCTTGAATTCATTTTGTAGAAAGATAAATGTGCCCACTGATGAGTGAATACCTGTGTAGAAAAATGTCAAGAGATCTGAAGCCTGGGCCAACTTGTGGGGTTGTGGCTGGAACTGAACTCTTAAGGTGTGGGAGGAGCTGATGATGGCTGCCATCTGCATATTGGTAGTCCAGCCTAGGGCAGGTGATGTTGCTTTTGCTCCACTTGCCTGGGCCCCAAGCTTTCAGCAAGTTGTTATGCAAATTCACATCAAATGCGTGTTTGTTTCTGATGATATCTCTTACACATGGGCAGCTATCACTCGTCCAGGCAGAGCTGGAATCCCAGTGGGAAGCCAAATGTGAACGGACGCTGGCCTCTGCCAAGGAGCAGCATGTTAGGCAGTACCAGGAGGTGTGTGAGCAGAGAGATTCCCTGCAGCAGCAGGTGTCCCAGCTGGAGGAGAAGGTAAAGGACTGTTCGTTACTGCTGAACTATAAGGCCAAGTAATCGATGACTGTAACCAAGTCCTCTGCTCCCTGATTGTGGTTTGACTTTTAACCTCTTGGCTGTTTGTGGAATTTGTCCGAGTCTGCAAGGTGTTGTGTGCATCTCTTACACTGGCTGAGTGGGTGAGTGAGCTTGCTATTGCATCTCTTGAGTGAGCTAGAGCCAAAACGATGTCAGCGTTGATGGGCTAAAGCAACAGCTACAATATCTATACAGTTCAATCTCAGTGACTGTTTTTGAGCAGAAATAGTCTTGAGCTGGATGACATTGAAAAGGGCTGTAAACTGATGGACTCTAGTCCTTGTCTTTCAGCTTGTAGCTCTGAAACAATTGAAAAAAGCAGAGGAACAAAAATTGTCCGAGCTTCAGCAACATTTGGAACAACTGGAGCCTATCAAAGAGAAGGTAAAGAGATAACACAGCAGCTGAATACAAACTGGAGTGCAGTAATGGTTAGCCTCAGGCCACCTGTATTCAGAACAACAAGAGCATGAGTTCAGGAATGCGAGAGGGAAGGAAGAATCATGTTGCTTCCAGCAAACCACAACAAGCCCAGTGATGAGGCCCAGTCCTCAACTTGCTTGTCAATTGACAATTTGTTCTTCACTTAAAAACATAAAAAAACAGCATTGCAGATTTAATTGTAGTGCTATTTGTGGAACTGTTGTAACTTTAGTTTCTCTTTGGCAGTATTCAGCTTTGCAGTCTGATACAGTGATATTGAAGGCTCACTATGAAGAACGGATCCAAAAGCTGCAGAGGGATCAGGATAGATCTTCACCTGCAAACTTCACAGAAGAAGTGAGCTTCAGGATTTCCAGTATTTCTCTTCGCCTTTTTCCTTTGAATTTATTTTCTCTATAAAAGCGCTATGGTTCTGGTAACCATTTGTAGAGGAGCATAGGAAGCTTAGACTTAAAACCTGAAAACATAGCAATGTGTCTGCCTTGGGTTTGTGCAGCCTGCCTCAGTTTTGGAGGAATGGGTTTGGTGTATGTAATAGTTCTGAATTAAAATGACATGATGTATTTGACTTTGTTATCAGAATTCCTGATTTGAAAAGCACTAAGTTCTTTGAGAGTCAGCATGTGTTTGTTTTGGTTTATTGCCCCTTTACCCACGGGAGTACCTTGTCTTGAGGCCTGTGCTTCAGATGTTAATGAATTGTCTGCTTCCTGTCTTGCTCTTTTCCAGGTAAAGAAGATAATGAATGGGGTATTTCAGTCTCTTCGGGGTGAATTTGAGCTGGAGGAGACATACAGTGGCAGGATGGTTCTAGGTGTTGTCATGAACACTATCAAGGTACAGTAGCAATAGGAGATAGAAAGTAATAAATGTGAGAGATTAAGGCTTGGATTGAAACAAAGTGTAGGGAGTACAAAGTAACTGTGAAGCAGAAGTTTACTGTGGGTGGCAAAGCAGCCTAGTAGTGGGACAACAGAGAGATCTGTGATGGTTTGTCTAGGATGTAACCTGTGTTCTCTCAATTTTTTAGACTGTAACACTGCAGCTTCTCAGCAAGCAGCAGGAGAGACCGGAGCCTGACAGTAAAGAGGAGGAAGAATCTGGAGTGGGGAGATCAGAGGGATCGCTTGGAGCAAAGACAGACCAGGAAGAGCTCGTGCAGCACAGCCTTGCCCAGGGTGCTGCGTGCCCTGCTGATCCCAGCAAAGTGAGCACAGGCTCCATTGTGTCTGGCCACAAAGGTGAATCTGCACCTCCTGCTGCCGAGGCCAGAATGCCTGAGGAGGAACAGGCACCGCAGAGCAGTGGGGCACTGGAAGAGGAGGAGGAGGTCCAGCAGCAATCTCTCTCTTCTGGAGCTGAGCACTGCTTGAATCCTGATAAGGGGCCTGAGCTTGCAGAACAGGCCATTCCCAAGGTGGATGAGGATTTTGTTCTGACTGAGCAAAAGCAGGAGAGCAGCCCCACAAAGAAAGCAGAGACTGAACACAGTCCCTTTGGAGTGTCTTTGCAGGCAGAGATTGCAGAACCGTCTTTTCTAGAAACCAAGTCAGAAGAAGTGGATGTGGCTGTGCTTGCAGACAAACCAGCGGCAGAGCAGAAGGCAGAGGAGCCAGTGGGAGGCTTAGAGCCCCCTCCCTTAAGTAGTGAGGGAGGAAACTCCACAGACCCATCAGATGGAGCTGGTTCTGACCAGGAGCCTGCTTCGGCATCCAACGCAGAAGAGAAGAGCTCACCTACCATCAGAGAAGTCCCACAACAGCATGAACTGGGCTCCAGCCCCAGCCAAAAAGATTCCAGGTAAAGGTATAAGTGTGGGGGTAACTGTGGTCCCATCTTCCTGCTGATGGGCTGGCACAGCAGCACGCACTGGTGGCTGGTACAGCTGTGCTGTAGCACAGGACAACACGTGTAGGGCTGAGGAACCATCTGGTGCTGGTCTTGGATGCACACACAGCTCTGGCAGAGTTCAGGTTGTCCAGGGCACAGTGCTGGGAGGGAGTTGCTCAGATCTGGGTGGAGGTGGTGTTGCTGGTGTCTGTTGTGAATGGTTCCCAGCTCAGCCTGGAGAGGAGTGTACAGTTCCTCTGGGATCTGTTACCGGTGGCTGCCAGGTCCCATCACTGAGCTGTTCTGCACAGGTGAGCATTATGTGCCTTAAAACACGAAGCAGAGCTGGTCTGGGTGGTGAGACTTTGATACCATTCTTAATAAAACACATAAAAGGAAACCAAGAGCCTATATTCTGCAAGTGAACTGCTTGTTCTTTATCTTCCAGCCTCTTTGAGGACGATGACTTCTTCAAAACAGCGTCTCTCAAATCACCGAAGCCTCGAGTTCCCTCTGAAGAGGAGGATGAGGAGGAAGTGGTACGTGTTTCTTTCCACTCCCACTAAACGTACTCAGGTGTTAACCTGCAGCTTAGCTGTGAAATTCTCCCCAGGCAGTGGGGGCTGACTGGCCCCTGCTGGCTGAGCTTGGAGCTCCCCAGACATTCTCTGTACAAATTCAGCTTCTGGGTTTGTTCCTCACTGCGCTTGGAGGTGTTGCACAGGCTGAAGTAGTGACAACAAACTCCTGCTTGCATGGCATTAGGAAAAGGTCATGGGCTGAATGAAGGGGTTTTGTTTGCCCACACCCTCCTATCTCTTCAGCTGTGTAAGCATCTCTCCTGGAAGATTAAGCCATCATACGATAAATGTATGATAAATGATGATTCTCGTTTATCATCTCCCGAAAGCTGATGGAGATTTCAGAGCCAGAGCTGTGTGGCAGTTGCTGAATACTGGGAAGCCGTAGGACTGACAGCTTTCCCTCTGCTTTGATCTCCAGAGCATGAAGGGTCGCCCCCCTCCAGCTCCGCTCTTTGGTGATGATGACGACGACGATCTGGACTGGCTGGGATGAAGAGCTGCCTGCTGAGCCTGTGAGCCCCCTCCTCTGGGCACGGCCTCTCCGTGTGCACTTAGCACTTAACGAGCTGCATCTGTGGGACAGCTGTGAACAGCCAAGGACTCCTCAGGCTCTTCTGCTGCAGACTGACAGGGTCTGGGAGTGAGTCTCTCTCTTTGCACTCTGGGGCGCTCGGACCCATCGTTCTGACCTGACAGACAGCGCGGAGGTTGGGACGAGCTGAAGGAACCGACCGCTCTCACTGCATGTTTGTATTGCTGTCCTACTTCTGCGAACCACTGATTGATTAATCTGAAACTTGATGCAAATTTGAACTACGTGAAGTGCTTCAGAAGAACGAGTCTGGCAGGAGCCTGCAGTAGGTAACTATTTGTACACAAGTCGGACTAAAAGTCTTTCCCCAGTGAGGATGTCTCTGGAATAACTGTGTCTGCAGCAGCCAGGCCTCTCTCCTGTGCCTTTTTCTCTGTTGCTGCTGTCGCTGTGATGAACACAGCACAACTTAATGCAGCGGGGGCTGTGTGTGCTGTAACGCAGCCTCAGCTGGGCTGTGCTGGGAGCCGGGGTGTGCAGTTCGGCTGCTCGGTCTGAGTGGAGCGAGGGAGGATGGCAATGAGGAGAGGCAGCTGTGCAGACTGGCTGGATTTCTCGTGGCACTTCTATTTCTCACTGCACTTAAAGCAACTAAGAAGTAGGAACAGCACATAGTGTTATTAGAACAAGTAACACGCATACCCCTGTTCCATTAGTAAGATGGAAGTTACTAAGGATAACTCCACCAACGGTTAGCTTCCACTCAATTTGGCCTGTGCCATCTTTTCTGGGGGAAAAGGAAGTGTCTCTGTGCAGCCATCTGTTGGCTCCCTGCCTGTCCAATGCTCTGTGTGGCAAATGGCCAAACACAGCTGAAATGGGGGAGGAGACCAAAGTCTGTGGAGCAGCCCAGTGGCTGCTGGGGCCGTGCTGCTGTCACAGGGTGAGTGTGGCTGGGGTTTCCTAACAGCTGCTCCAGAAATCTAAGAACTGAATAATATCTCAGTGCTGAAGGCTGATGGTGTGTGGAAATCCTGTCCTCGTGTGGGTCTGAGTGCACAAACCCTGCTGTGGCTCTGGCCTCCCCGCTGCAGCAGTGCCCTGTGCAGGTTGCAACTAACACATTCCACTTCTTGTTTCCTGTTACAGGTAGCCTGAAGGACTTGCATTTCATTTCTTGATAAATAAAGTGCAATTAAATCTGTATTTTCTGCTTGTGGTGGCTCTCCTAGAGTCCAGTTGCATGCACTTAAAATCTGAGCGACCTCTTACTCAAATTAGGAATACAGTGATCTAGAAATGCTTCCAGGAGGACGTAATGGGCTGTGCCACTGCTGTGCTGACTGCTGGGTGAGGGAAGGCACCCTGTGCTCCTCAACCCCTTTGCTGCAAAGCTCTCTCTCTGCCTCAGGTGCATGGAAAAATGACGTGCATATTGAACATTCACATCAACAAGCGCTATTGCTACTTACCACGTCACAACGTGACAACAGTGCATAAACTCTA
>JANHGO010003821.1:0-26239 GCA_024606505.1 Aquila spilogaster | reverse complement strand
GTAAAGCTTTTTTGTAGAAGCTCAGTACTTTTCCAATGCACTGTTGTACTAACGCATTAAGAATTAAAATTGTACCACGCTTAGAAATTGAGAATGCTTTTCATACAAAACCCACCACAGAGAGAGCAAACTAAATACAAGAGAGCTGCTTTTAACTGTGTACCTGTCAAGAGCAGTGCATATCTGTACTATTTATGTGAACGACTACTGTAATATAAAAGCAGTTGAATCGGACACTTAATTGCCTTGAAAAAATTGAAGTGAAATGTTTATAACTGCAGTGTTTTGGCTCAGTAATGCCACCCAAAAAGATGATAAAAATTAGAAACTGTTCTAATGGTTGGTTATTTCTTTATATGGTTACTGATATGTAATAATACAAACCAGTGTGCACCAGTTCGTTTGGTGAGATTTATGCCCTATTTTTGTATTTTTGCTTGAAGTTTTGAGGTAACCCTATGTAATTCTTCAGCAGACAAATACTGACAGTTTGGGTTTGTTTTTTTTCCCCCGCACCAGATTCAGCGATATTAGTAATCTCGATCTATTTAGTGAACATGCTGATGTTGTCCATTGTTCATAGCCTGTGACTCAAGTGCTGCAAAGAAATAAGTATTAACTGGAAAAGAGATTCATTATTAGAGTGCTGGATTAAATATGAGAACTATAACTGATTGCTGGAGTATATTTAATGTTAATCTTAGGATTGGCTTCGCATTTTTAAAAAAACCCAACACCTTTATACTCCTATTGGAAAGACTGAAATCTTAAATTTAAAAGTATGTATGTGGCATATAGAAGTAGAGAATGGGAAAATGTGTTACCACCTGGATGTGGTGGCCCTGCAAGAGCAGGGATTGGAGCAGCTGGACGCAGAGGTCCTGCCAACCACAACCAGTCTGGGATTCTGTACCTCAGCTGTCATTGTGTCAGGGGAAGGTGTTGCTCCTCTTCAATGAGCCATCTTTGTTTTATTCTCTAGTGACCTTTTTTTTTTTTTTTTCCTAGCCTGTATCTGCCATAGAGAAAGCAGTATACTTTTCATCTTCAGGGCAGTAGTTCGAAAGGGATATGAACTGCTCTTGCTGGCTATATGGGAAATGTTGCTTGCTCCTCAGATGACAAAACCAAAGCTGGCCTACCTTTTTTTCCTAATTAAAACATATTTTTTGGTGTGTTATAGTGGTGGTTGCATAAAATATAGTCTCTGCTCTAAGTCATTTTAATGTCTCATCAGCTAGTTAAGGATTTCACAGTGTCCCAGAATTCCAGATTTTTTTTGTGTGTGCATTTGTGTGTTTGGCTTAGTGGGAAACCCTGACTGGCTATTGAGCTCGATTTCCTCCTGCTGGGACACACCATCATGGCAGAGGGAATACATGTGGTGTCTTCTTTTTTTTTACAGAATAAATAAGCTCATGCTCTTACTATTTTTCCCTCTGATATGCATCACTGTAAAATTGGAAGTTAATATTAATTTCAGGTGCTGGACTCTTATGAATGTGGGTAATACATTTCATGCCAAATCTTCTTGATGAAATAACGCTTCTGAATATCTTCCGCTAGCATTCACCTAGCAAATATGTGCTGTCAGTTGCAGTTGCCAGTAGCTTGATTGACTTACTGGAGTCTGGAATTAGAAGGGGAAAAACCCTTTTCCATGTGAATGCTGTTTTAGTTTTTGACAATCTGGCGTACATTTCTGAGGTCTAAGGATGGTGACCAGAAAGAAAAGAGCCCACTAGTGCTAATTAATGCGAAGCACGGCTGTGATGCGTGTCATTCAGCGCAGCTTTCTTTTTCATGTTCTGAGTTTCCAGTAACTGTATACTTTGGAAGACTCAACTTTACGGTTTTGTTATAGCTTAATAGTGGCATGCCTTAACATTTTATCTTTCTGTAACAATAGCAACTAATAAAATGTTGGAGGTTTCCCAAATGGTACCAGGAACAAATAATTTATCATAGAATGGCTTGGGTTTGAAGAGACCATAAAGATCATCCAGACTCGATCCCCCTGCCCTGGGCTGGTTACTCCCCAGCAGCTCAGGCTGCCCAGGGCCCCATCCGGCCTGGCCAGGGAGGATGCACCCAAAGCTCTCTGGGCAGCCCGTGCCAGTGTATCACCGTCCTCTGAGTAAAGAATCTCCTCCAATGCCTAATTTAAATCATCCCCTCTGGTCCTGAGAATTTAACCTCAATTAAGAAACGCTTGAACGTTGATGTTTTATATGCATTTTCTGATAGTGAGTGCACTAGCGGTGCTGGGGGCTAGTTGCCCAGTGCCTGGAAGAGCTGGCAAGGATGAAATGGTGGATGCAACAAAGGGCTCTCGATGTTACTGACTTATCTGTCAGTGTCCGCAGCAGTTCTGGGGAAGAGTAGTGTCCCTGCTACTCAGAGCTGCGTCTGGAAACTCGGTACTCACAAACGCCTTTATGCTGTACCGGTAACCTCATGTGTTCTGCATTGTAGTCATAGGGCTGAGGTCTGGCAGGAGAAGTTCCAGAGTGCTGCATTTTACCCTAATACCTTGAGGTAATTTAATTTCTCTTCCTTTAAAGTTACATTGCGGATAGGAAAAGTCAATATTTACACTTCAGTCACTAAGAAAATATCAGCTGCTGTAATCTGAAAGGTTCACAATTAGCCTGATTTACAGTTTATAAGTTATTTTCGCATTGGGCATTTGTACCCATTGCTTCCGTCAGTTAACGCTTTCTTGGTATCGCAGGTGGAATGCAGCAACTTGCCTCCCAGTTACAGCCATATGAAGGGCTAAAATGGCCATTTTGGTGTCGTTCAGATGCCTGAAAGAAACAGAGGGGCAGAGGTAGCCCCGCTGCATCAGCTGCGTGGTTCCTGGTGCCACCTTGTGGGAGCCTCTGAGCCTTCTGCAGAGCCGCGAGAAAGCCAGCTCGTCGCTTGGAGCAGCATGGTTTCTTTTGCGTTGAAGGCTTTTCTTTAACGCTGGAAGGGGATTCCCTGTTATCGCCTGCCTCAGTAGTAACGGCGGTGCTTTCAAGCAGCGAACCACCCACGCTGCAGTTGTACCTGTCTGGCTGCTGGGTGAGCTGAGTTCCTTTCTGGGACAGAGCTGTGTCTGCAGGACCTCCGCACGGAGCTGTGAAAGCAGTCACGAGGCCAAAACCCGAAAGAACGCACGGCGCTTCTTTATTTCAGGGTGCGTTCGGTAGTTCAGCTCAGGTTGCACAGTGACACGGAGTTGTGAGTGCTTTCCTCTTTAAATCAGGGCTTTATCCACCCAAAGGCTGTGAAGACGTGTTCCTGGTGTTTGCTAGGTTTCCCTTGTTCATGCACTTTTTTATTACCTACGAGAGGTTCGGGTTTTTCTGCGAAGACCTTGTAGGCGGGTCATTGACTTGTTTAAAACTCGGTTTCATTACTGTAGCAACCGCATGCGTAGAAATTCCTCGTTAAATGTTTAAAGACTTTTAGTAGGAAGTATTAATGTGCGTGCACAGCAGCTGCACTAACGTGATACCCTACCAGTTTTGAAGGAGCCATAATTGTCCATTGTGTCGACTTGCAAACTAATGTATTTCCCACTAATGTTGACACAATGGACCGTAATGACTGTCATTCCCGTTTCCTGTCAGTTAGCTGGATTATGCAAATATGTCGGGCCAGAGGACTGTTTCCCCGTCTAATTGCAGTGGATGTTTATCTTGCGATGGTTGCCTACACAATGGGGTGGTTCCGCGTGGTGTCTAATCAGAGGATCTAGCTGCAAGATGAGAGAAGGGCTGGCGGGGCTGGCCACGTCTGTGACTTTTAGCAGTGCGATGTTTTCTCAATCTCCCAGCGTCTCCTTCACTGTTGCACCACAACACAGAGGTCCTTCCGGTTGGCTTGAGCTGCAGCCTTACCTCTGGCTTGAGATCCTTTCCGTTACCCTACTGCGTACGTTCATGGTGCCCGATGTCTCATCTTTCTCACCGTCCTCCTGCGGGGACATGGGTTGCGTGATGAGATGTGATGATGTTTGGAGCTGATGAGGTGCGCGGTCGTTATGGGAATCTGCCTGCTCTCTGGATGAGAGTTGGCTCGGAGCCATGTGAAGGGAATGTATAACAAATGCAGAAGCATTTCCAATCACTGCATACACCAGGCTGTTTGTTTGTTTGTTCTTGACCAGGGAGGGAAGAAAGAGGGTGAAAATTGATGATAGTTTACCCAAAGTACATTAAAAAGTTGTGTTGTTAAAAAAGAAAATGAATCTGTTATACCAGGGCTTCCCAACCTCCTCTTGAGGTATCGTTTTCTTTTTTCCTCTCACAGGGAAGCGTACTTTTGGATTTGGTTTGATGGTTTTATGTGGTTTTGATCCTTTAGCTGAAATAGCCGAGCTCCCTTCCTGAATCCCACCCTGCTGTGAGGCTGTTGGTTGGGAAGCCCTGAATTCAACTGGGAATGTAAGAGTTTTCTTTTTTTTTTTCTTTTGTTTTGTACAGTGCTTTCCATCTGTTTATACTGGACTTGTTTAGTACGAAATGGTACTCTGAGGTCATCGGACGACAGTTCGATCAGATTTGATAGCTAATATTTAGGAGGAGTTTGTTCCCTATGTAAGATGTCATAATGCAAATTTAAATAGACTCAATAAAATGCATGAAGTGATCATTTTGTGCTTGATCATCACTCCTCGGGTTTATTCTTCTTACGGTGGGAATGTGCCAGCGTAAATACTAATGGACGTGGTAGAAATGTATGTGCTTTTCCCTTGAAGCTGAAAAGACCTGGAATGGCACAGAGTTAAGTTCTCAGAAGAGTTTATTGCTCCTTAGTACATAAACCAGAAGCAGTAAATCTATGCACCAGACTTGTGTAAATCTGTCAGCGGATAGCGTGGGGCACCAAAGCCGCAGGTTATCTTCCAGGTGCGACTATTATGGGTGCCCATCAGGGAGCGGGGCTTAGTGCCGAGTCCCACTGGAAACACACTGAACACCTCACCGTGTTTGTGGCTTTCATAAGAAGCTCTCACATATGGCTAAAAGCTTCGCCCTAAATTTAGTAGCTGATGTACGTGCAAATGCTTACTTGAGTGGGAAGGAAATTTTGTAGGGTGTGGGAAGCTTGGAAGCTTGCTTTATTGCCGGCGCTTCCCTCACCTCAGTCTGGTCCTAGAGGAGGAAGCCAGAGCCATTCCTGGGCCGGGGCCTGATGGCATCGCAGCAGAAGACGGGGAAGGGTGACAGTGTTTGGACGAAGCCACGCTGTGCCCTGTCTGCTGGGTGCCATCCAAGCTGGTAGCAGTCTCACAGCCAGGCCGATGCTTGGCAGCGCTGTGTGAGATGGTCTGGCTGTGGAAAGGAGGAAGGTTGGTGGGCTTCCCAAGGGATGTGCGGAGCGGGGATTCTGCTCAGGATTCTTCGGTACGAGCTCTTCCCAGCTGCCAGAGGCTGCATCTGGAGCTCTGTGGTCTGTCTGCTCTGACCGGTTCAAACTGAAATTGGAGAGGGCCCTGCAGCCTGTTCCCTGACAGGAATTCTGTTTGGCAATGCAGAGGCGGGGAGGAAAGCAGAGCTCTTTGCTGCGAGCTCGTCCTTCCCGACTGCTGTGTGTCGGGACCTGTTTGGGGGTTTTTAACATAATGAATCTAAACTCAGCTGCGTTGTGGCTTCCTAAGCCCTAACAATAAAGTTATATGGGGAAAACTAAGCCCACTTTTTAGTCTTAAACGAGATGATATTGTCTTTGACACTAATGAGATGCTGATGCTGCATGCTCCAACTGTTCCCCTGAATAAATCCCCTGCTGAGCCAAGCATGTGAAAAAGCAGGCATCGAGCCTCCGCGACAATGACCGCTTCATCGAACAGAGTCAGGCTGCGCTGCTCGGGTTGGATTGCTGGCGTTTTCACACATTGTCATGCACTGCTGTCAGGTCCGGGGCTCCCAAGGAAAGAAGCTTGTGCAGGGCACAGTCCGTGTGGTAGCATTGCGGCGCTGCTTGGCGTGCTGCAGTGTGGCAGCAGCAAGCAGAGCTGTGAGTGCAGTGAGTGTCACTGCTGTGACGGAGCCGCGCTGCCATCCAGGGGGACCTCGATGGGCTAATGGTGTCCTGGACTGTGTTAGGCAAAGTACTGCCGGGAAGTCAAGAGACGTGGTCCAGCCCCTCTGCTCAGCACTTGTGAGGCCAACACCTGGAGCACTGGGTCCAGTTCTGGGCTGCCCAGTGCAAGAGAGACCTGGACATGCTGAGTCCAGCACAGGGCTACCAAGGTGATGAAGGGACTGGAGCACCTCTCCTGTGAGAAGAGGCTGAGGGAGATGGGGCTGCTCAACCTGGAGGACTCTTGGGTATCCATCCATGGCCATAATAGCTGAAGGGAGGTGCAAAGGGATGGAGCCAGGCTCCTGTCAGTGGTGCCCAGTGCCAGTACCAAAGGCAATGGGTACAAACTGGAGCACAGAAGAGTCCATCTCAAAATCAAGCAGCACTTCTGTGCTGTGTAGGTGATGGAGCCCTGGCACAGACTGCCCAGGGAGGTTGTGGCGTCTCTTCCAAAGCTTCCGGACATAGTCCTGGGCACCCTGCTCTGTATGGCACCAGATGGACCTAGAGGTCCCTGCCAGACTCAACCAGTCGGACTGCTATTGTGTGAGCAGGTGACATGAAAGCAGATGCGTAGTGAAAGACATAGGTTAATCTCTTTAGGCATTGCTGGCTTCTGTATAAACCAGAATTCACTTGGGAACAATGCTGCTGGTACCTTGGGGATAAATTTGCTTCAGTTTATAATGATGAGGAGAGCTAGTGGGGATGGAGGATAGAAGAGGAGATGGGAAAGAAGGGTGAGCACTAAGCAGGGAGGCTAAGGAAGGGAGTAGCAGGATGCAAACAGGCAGGAGGAGGGCTGGTGTGGAGGCTGGCAGCCCTATAGGGAATGGGACAGTGTCATCCAAGGCAGTGTGTGGTGCAGGGATGAGAATAACTTATTTCCAAGGGGCTTCAGTGGGAGGGCTGGGAAAAGGCTTCCAAGCTGCACCGAGCGCGGCTGGTGAAAGCATCAACGTGGGCGGGAGAAGGCGCTGGGGCTGAGTGAGCTGGGGGGGACGAGGCGCCGGCCACGTACGCCAGGGCTAAACAATGCCACAGATGGGCCGATAACAGATTTATAGCCCAGCAGCACAGCGCCTTGGAGGAAGAGGTGAGAGTCACCATAGCTGGAGCTGGAGCCCCTCTCACCCAGCACACCAAAACACCCCCAAATAGCACTCATATATACATGTATATATATTGTTTTCATCCCTTGTTTTGCCTTGCTGCCAGTACTGCATGGTTTCCAGCATTGCGTCCTGCTGTTCTGCGTTAAAGCCCCTAAAACCCAAGCAGCACTGCCGCTCCTGCTGTCCCGTCCCAGGGTGATGCCCCATTGACCACTGGTAGGTGCCCAGCAACCCTGAACAGCACAGCACACACTGCCTGTGTACCACTAAACATGACGAGAGCTAGATAACGCACTGTTCACAGAAGCAGCTAAAGCACGTGTGCAATTCATAGCTACTAGCAAACTAATACAAGATATAGTGCTTAGTATTTAATATATAAAATACATGTGCAAATTTTCAGTTTCATAAGTATAAATGGTTCCCAGCAGGCCGATGCACAGACACACCTATGGATATATATACGTGCGTGCGTGTGTATATATCTATTTGTGTATTTGTATGGAGCTAGTGGAGGTGGGCAGTGCCAGGCTGGTGCTCCCAGGGTGTTCGGTGAGCAGCCTGTGTGCAGGTGACTTTTATCACGTAGCCCAGCACCTCTCCGCTTCCAGCCATCCCCAGAAGATCCCCCAGGATCATCCCCCAGGATGAGCGTAGGGTTTTTTTTGTGCTGAGGCTCCTTGCATGGCACGGAGGAGCTTGCTGCCGCTGCCTCGCAGCCTTTGAATCCCTTTTTACTGCCTCTTATCTCCTGCTGGGGATTTTTTTGAATGTTATTTGCAGTAAATATCCCCGACTTGAAAAAAAGAGTTGAGATGCATGTTAAAAGAAAAGAAAGAAAGCCTGTGCCATATCAAATTAATGCCTATGTCAGCTTTCATCTAATGTCAATTAGAGCAGCTGGCGTAAACAAATCCCAGTATGAAAAAGCCCTTGCTATAAAAGCCCTGTTTCCAGTTCCACAAGCCATGGCGACCTCGCTGATGCAAACTCGCCCCTTTTCTGGCCCAGTGCTCTGACGCAGCATTGGGCGCCCAGACGATGGAGTGTATTTCTTTAGGAAACCACGACCCCCTTCCTTTTGAAACTGGTTTTTATTCTACGCATTATTATTTTTTTTAAAAAAAACAACATTCATAAAACATTCATTACAAAAAAAGATGTGGTAACAGGGGTTGGTTTTGTGGCGTTGGTTTGGGTTGGGTTTGTTTTTTTACTTTTTTTTTTCTATACCAACAATTAGAAATTCACATTTTGAAAGGACGGGTCATACTTTTAAGACACGCGTTCGAATACTTTACTTTCAGATACAAAACGTTAAGGGAATATAAATCGCTTACAAGGAACGGGTGTCCAAAAAAGGAAGAGTGAAAAGGAAAAATGTAAGAGTTCAGTTTTACCAATTTCTTCACCTACATCTTACAAGCTCCTATGAGGCCAGTTCTGCGAGGTGCAGCTCTTCCAGCCTTCCCAGCTGTGCCTTAAATACTCATCCAAAGCCAAAGTGTGACCCTAATCATTGAGTGCTCTGGGCCTGACTTCTGCACTAAGTGCCTGCTTTCAGCCACAGACCCTAATGTCTTGTTAGTTACCCCAAAACTCAAGTCTCCACCTTGGTGCTCGTATGTGACGTCAGCTCAGACACCCTCCCCTTTGAACACAAATATTTGGCTACCCGAAAACTTGCTCTGGGAAACAGATCATCTTACATGCCATGCCTCACTACGTACATAAAAAAACAACAACAAAAACTTAATTCCTTAGCAAAACGGACACTAACTGCTCACAGTGTGCCTCGCAACCGCGCTGCTCTTGGCAGCCCAAGCTGGAAGGTCAGCGAGGAGGAGGTCTGAGGACACATGTCACGGAAGGAGACTTTGGAATGGAAGAGGCACTGGATTTGCACTGACTCTCTTGAGGAGGTCTGTGCCCGGCAGGGTGATAAAGGTGGGACAGAGCAGCCTGCCGCTGGGCTCAGAGATGCCTATTTGGAGCCGCCTGCTGCCCACGCTCAGAGCCAAGTTGTTTTCCAGGCCCTGATTCAGGCGATGCAAACAAAGCCAGGAGCCACGCTGCTGCTTGTCCAGACATCACGCCCACATCCTGCAGGTCGCCAACAAGTCCACCGGGGCAAGTGGTCACAGCACCGGGGCTGGGCTTTGCTCTCCTGGGGTGGGTGAGAATGGGGGCACCCAAAGCGTGGCAAGTCCTTGATGTAGTGCTAAGGGCATTGCAACATCTGTGAAAAAATAAACAGAAATAAACCACAAAAAAAGGTTGCGCAGGGGGAGCCGGCAAAAGCACAGCGATAACCCTAGAGCAAAGTCCGCTGTGCATCTCTGCTCCCAGCCAGCAAACACACAGGTGATGCCTCTGCAGGAGGGAGAAGGCCAGGGACTAGCAGCCCTTGTGGAGTACGTGGTGCTTAAGGGCGGCTGGCTTTGGGAAGAAAGCACCTGAAAGAGCTGGCAAGTGTGCTGGGGCTTTCCAGTGCAGCCCCATTTCCTCTGGCCAGCTGGACAAGAAGAAGTGAGCTCTGCCAGTATGAAAACTGTTGAAGCTGAAATATCCAAGGTAACCCCCAAACAAACCTCTGCTGGGTACAGATCCACAGGGAAGCCATGGAAGTGGTGAGAAACAAAGGCTGGAGGGCTACTGGCTCCACTGTGGCCAAACAGAGCCAGGCAGGAGCCACCCAAAGCCTCGTGAGATGCCACAGGAGCATCATCCCCTGCCAGAGCAGGAGGGGTTAAACCTGGCGTCTCACCCAGCCATGAAAATAAGAGGGAAAAAAAAGAAAACAACTCACTTTGGAACACCCTGAAGCTAAAGATTTAGGAAGGCAGCCCCAGCCAGCGCTGCCGGGGCACGTCCTGCACTTGATGCACGCTTGCATAAGGCCATGTGGCCGCCTGAAGCGACGAGTGCTCCTCACTGGGGAAGCTAGGGTTTTTCATTACAGAGGAGCACAAGGCAGGTTTTTCTCCCCAGTCCTGCCTCACCTGCCCAGAGGAGGCTGGGGTGCACTGGGCCAGGACACTCAAGTGAAAAGCTAGACACAGAACAGCCGGCAACCAACACCAAAACTGTCCCCACTGTGCACAGCTTCCTACCATCATGGCAGACTTTGCTCTTCCAGTTGTGCGTGCAGGCTGTACCCTTCATTGCTTTTCCTGCCTTGACCTATGGCTCATTTTGATTTCATGCTGATCAAAGTCATGACTTTAACTGGACAAAGATGCTCACAGCAGGTTTGGGAGGCTGCTGACAGCCTTCAGTAATAAGAGGCCCCAATAATAAGCAGATAAAAAAGACCAATCTTTCAGGGATGCTGAGTGAGGCAGGACTCCCAGCTGATCTAGCGCTGCTCCCACGCCAGTGCAGCATTGAGCTCCCATAGCCCCGACCTGGGCTCTTCCTATGGCTAAAGGCCTCTATGAGCAGGCAGAGCACTTAAGGCACATGGAAATCTGCAACGTTTGGAGCTTTAAGTTGTAATTTGCTTTATGAACTAGAGAAAAGCCTTACAGCTGTCCAGTGGTGCAGGCACTGGGGGCTGCACCATTCAGCACAGAAACAATCAGGGTTTGAGACAGTGCTCCTTCTCCTATTGCTGGGTAAAAGGAGATATTTCTTCCATTTAAATCCCTCATGAGCTTGCCTCATGGGGCACTATGGTCAGAATGAGGATATTTTGTGGTAGGTGACGCCCCACAAGAAGGCAGAAGCAGACTCAGAGAAGCCAAAGGAAGGGCAAATGGAACAGACACCTCACTTACAGGAACAACACATCACAACACACCAGTATATTCTCCAGCTTGTACAGAGACAGAAGGAACAGGAGCACAGACCACAAGACCTTACAGTGCACTAGCCACAGCAGATTAAAAAACAAAAGGGCTGGAGGGGCATGCAGGATGCAGAGCTATGTACAAGGCTCCTGTTTCTAACAGCAGATGATGGGGAGGAAAATCTGATGGACGACAGTTCTGCAGGTAGGATGGAAGCCACCTTCGGCCCTTGCCCTCTCCTAAGCTACTCCCAACTTCCATGGCTCCTGTCTCCATCCTGCCTGCAGGTTTCACTGCTCAGGGCTTCACAGTCCTCAGGCACTGGATGTTGAGGTGAGAGGTGCCCAGAGACCCACAGGTCTCCCCTCACGTTTTTAAGGCAGGTTTTGCAGGATACTTTCCTCAACCCAATGAGCGCACGCAGCAGGAAAGGGGAGAAAAAGCTCAAAGCAGGTCCTGCTGACCATTGGTTTGGGTTTGCATTCCTCCTCCAGAGCTGCTTCCCCTGCAGAAGGGACCGCACTGCCCAGATGTGGCACACAGGAGGAGACGGGACATCTGCAAGGGGCAACACGCTCTGGCTGTGACCTGCTTTAAAAATACATTTATTGTCTGTAAACCTCTGTTGTGACATATAGAAAACTGGGGAGATGATCAAGTTTGAATCCTGATGAGAGTTCTCCTTAGAAAAATGGTTAGAGGGGAAAAAATAAAGGCGGCTTGGAAATCAAAACTGTCCCAAGAAAAAGCATTTCTGCTAGTTAAAAGCCTTCAACTAGAAGAACTATTCCTTGTCCTTTACAAATGTAGTGCATCTGAAATCATTGAGAATTACAGTCTGGCTAGAAAAGGGCCTGTGCTTGGGCTGTGGAGGATGCTGGTGGTGACCGTGCGCTTGGCACATCACATGTGTGCTTCGGAGGCAGGGCAGCCCGGCAGCAGCTCGCCATTCACCACTGCCTCTGGGGTCAGCATCTTGTCCTTGCCAGAATCCAGGCGCTGCTTCTGCAGCATCCTCTGGTGCACCAGCGGGACGACGGAGAGCACCAAGCTGCCGATGATGGGGGGCACTCCGGCAAAGTAAAAGCCCGCATGGTAATTCTCAAAATAATCATTGAAGTAGCCTGGAAGAGAAGTGCAATGGTGGTTATCCTACTTATTTAACCAGGACAGGAGAAAAATCAGACACATGCCCAAGGGCCTCCAATGCAAGCTGAGTAAACACCCTCCGAAAATAACACATTGCCATTTATCAGCACTGGAAAATCCTTCTGATGCAGGATGCTCTGCGCAACCCACATTAGATTTCTGTAATTCTAGGAATTCCCTTCCGGCAGTGAGTCATTCCCAGACAAATTTTAGCTCAGATTCCAACTACAATCAGATAATGTGGTCACTTTGTTCTTGGGTCCCTTTTGCTGTTCCCTGCTTTCCTTGGCATGGAGAAGAGCACAGAGATGCTGCATGCGAACCCCACACAATACAATGAGCTAGGAAGTCCAAAAGCTCTTATGCCAAAATATCACCCTGCGTGACAGCAGCCATAAGCATCTGCTCCCTCCCAAGAGCAGGATCCAGGCGCAGCACTGCAGTGTCACCAACCTGCAATTGGCGTGCCTGCAGTCATAGGCACAGCCATCAGCCCCATCAGGTACCCTATGGCCTGGGATGCCTGCATGGGCCCCACCAGCTCAAAGGCGATGGGGGCCATAATGGTGGTGAAGCAGCCATCGCAGAGGCCGAGGAAGAGGCAGATGACGATGACACCCTCAAACCCTCGGCACTGTGGGATCATCATGCACATGAGGCCGAACAGCACAAAGGACGCAACCTGGGGAGACAAAAGCAGGCGTGTCGTTGGGGAGGGGCAGCAGGAAGCCATTCTGCTCCATCCCTCTGGTTCCTTGAGGGTATCTCTGCTGGGCAGTAATAAGGAGGTCCCCGGGGCACAGAACACCAAGAGAAGCAAGCCGTAGGCTTTGTGTTTTCTTAGCTCTGCAGACACGCCAAGGACCAGAAAGCCAGAGCTGCCTGATCACACAGCAAAGCTACAAGGCCCAGGGACAGAACACCCACCAAGTGTCCCACTGGAAGGGGTGACAAACCGTCAACATGGAACATAGGCCACCCAAGGGCAGCCAAGTAGAGCAGGCACCACAGTTACCTGCAGGTAAATCTTCTTCAGCCCGGGAATGCAGTCCCCAATGCGACCTGAAAGCAAGCGCCCCAGCCCAGACATGCCTCCAAGACAGACTGGGAGAATCCAGTCCTTTTTGGTTTCTTTGAATTCCTTCTCCACGTATTTCACCTAGGATGGAGGAAAGGGCGTAAGGACATGAACCCACAATTAATTCATCTCAGCAGCGAGCTCCCGGTTCTGGGGGTGGTCGTGCAATGCCTGTGTTTACACTACATAGTCACACCTCCTCCATCCACCCCACACCCAGCAGCCCCCTCCTTGCTCACCACCAATGCTCATCCCAAAGCAGAGGACATGAGGGAGCATTACCAATTGCCTTTCCCCACCTCAGGTCCCATTCACAGGGCAGTTTCTGAGTTTTGAGGCTTTTGATGGCTCAGTCCCCACTGTTTCCCTCCTCCTGCCCACCTTTGCCTTCGCATCTCCACCCCCAGTCAAGGCTCTTACCAGGTGCATGTATGGTACAAAATACCCCAGGACAGCTGTAGCAATCCCAAAGGCCCAAATTCGATAGGTCTTTCTCCGGAAAACCCTCAAGTTGAAATACTTGCGCATCTGGGCCCAGCACTGCTGCCGCATGCTCCGGCTGCCCAGCTTGTCCTGCCCATCGTGCTGAGAGTCACAGGAGGGCGGCAGGAGGGGCCGATATGTCAGCGACAAGAAGATCTGGATGAGCATTAAGGCACTGAGCACTTGGAATGTGTGTGCCAGCCCAATGGCCTTTCCCACCATCTTAAGGAAGAAGGGCAGCGGCACAGAGATGAGGCAGCTGCTGCCGGCCACAATGCCATTGGCCAGGCCAAGGCGACGCTTGAAGTAGTGACCAAGGATGACCAGCGAGGGCTGAAAGGCGAAGGAGCTGCCGCAGCCAAAGAGGATGCCATATGTGAAATAGCGAACTTCCAGAGACCTAGCGGGAAGAAGACATTGAGTTGGTCACAATATGTGGCTGCAAGGAAGCAGTCTCACCCGCTGCCCTGCAAACTCTTGTGCTGGGCCTAAGGGGAGGGCATACCGCACAGACAGCCCGGCCTCGATGGAGCTTATTCCCCAGCCAAGGCAGGGATTATCCTCAACACACAGCTGGCACGTTAAACCTCCAGGAAAATGAAGACTGGCTGGGGAGTGCTTTCTGCAAGGAGGAGGAGGCAGCACCAACCTGCCTGCCTTGGGAAGCAGACAGGAGCAAGTGGTTTTTAAACACTGCAAGCACAGTTCTCCAAGGTAGGCAGAGGGTGTTATTTTTAGTTACAAGCCCCCTTTTCTTCCTTCTGTCTTTCCACTGAAAGAACTAATTGAAAACATTCTGCACCCTGTGTTTCAAAGCAGAAAGCACCAACCCCGGTTATTAGGCACTTAGGGAGAGAACATCACATTTCTGCCTGGGCTCCAGTCTCCTTAATTGCATTCTTTTTCTTTAAGCTCCTCTGGGAGCTTCAATTAGATGGTTAATAGATCTCATTTGTACCTTACAGAGGTGTCTGCGCTCAAGCAGAGAGCAACGTGGCTACCCTACAGAACAGTGGGAAGCTTGAGAACCTTTGGAAGGAGTTTCTTCCCAAGGCCAGCCCAGTTTTCCCAATGAAGCCCAGCTACTTTCTTAGCTGAAGTCAAGGAGTGCACAACACCCTTGTGTTCACTCCAGATGGAGGATTATTTCATCCCTGTGCAACACATTCAGGTGCAAAAGTCTGCCACAAAATACTGCATGGGAGGAGACTGTGATAGAAAGGCCTGGGCAAGCAATGCTGCACCAATGGTATCTTCTCTCCAGCACTCAGAACTGCTTGTGTGAAATACCAAGCACTGCTCACAGAGCAAACAAAAAGCAGACCAAATCTAACAGAGCAGTTCAAAATTGAGCAAGTGTTTACAAGCACATCATTTCTTCCATGACAAACTCTTTCTTCAGCAAGCCAAGCGGGACATGGAACATGAAAGCTGTGCCCAGGGGCTCCAAGACAAATGGCTGTCTTGAAAGGCAATTTCCAGCTACCTCGGGGCTAAACCACATCAGAAACACATTCTGGAGTGAGTAGGCAGCAGGACAGCTCTGACCACACATTCACCAACCCTGGTCACCTCAGCTGGCTCACACCAGCCTTGGTGCTACAGCTAAGCTGATGTGTGGGATAAAGGGAGACAAACGTCTTTGTTCCCATCTGCTCACCATCAACGCTAAGACATCCTTGCAGGACTGCACCAAAGCTGGGACTCCTTCCAGCTTCACTGCTTAGCCAGGATTTACCACTCTGCTGGCTGGGAAGTGACCAGTTGCCCCCTGATAAGGACAGGGGTACAATCTCCCTGGGACAAAGAGGTTTCCCATGGATAATGAGGTCTTTTTGGAAGAGCAGGTCTGCCAGGAGTCCACGTCCTCCTGGAACATGGAGATCTCCCATGGGTAACAAAGTCCCCATGGGTAAGGAGGTCCCCTATGGTCTCCTAGACCAAGGAAGCCTCCCAAGGATAACAAGGTCCCTGTGGGTAACGAACTCTACTGGGAGAAGGAAGTGCCCCTCCACCGGTTGCCCCTCACTGATGCTCCCCAAGGGAAGAGCCCCAGCTCAGCCCTGCTGGAGAGCTTCAGGGGATTCTTTCAGGGGCAGAAACTGCAGAGGGGAAGGAGAAGCAGAAGGGATGGAGTTCAAAGCTCATCTCCATAACACAATGGAAAGCACAACAATGACAGCAAGGTCCTAGGCTGCAGCAAGTGAGGATTTGCTCAAATGCAACAGCCATAGGCACAGAAATAGAGGAAAGAAGCTGCTTACCTTAAGAATGCCTCAAGTACATAGGGGTCTCCAGCAAGATGCCCTTACTCCCACTGTCAACCCTTAAATGAGGTCTGGGAAGGGGTGGATCCTAGCTCCACCCCTTCTGGTCACTCAGTGCATTGCATGCACCTGAGCTCCCCTGGGTTGGCCCTCCTTTCCCACCAGGTGCTCCGTCACTGCTTCAGGCCATGACTTAGCATTTCCGCTACAACCGCAACATACCTCACACAGCAAGATTTCTCCCTTACCAAGGCATGGTGGCTGATAAGAACCCAGCCCTTTGTACCCAACCTAATGACAGATGCATCCCCAGCCCCGTGTCCCAGAGACTCTCCAATATCCAGGGATGTGTCCCTGGTGCCCTACTGCTCCGCATGGTGACAGGGACCCCAGGCAACCACAGATGCGGGGGGCCAGGGTTCCCAGCAAGGAGCTGGCACCCCAGGGTGGAAGTACAGAGGCAGGCATGCCCTCTATGAAACCAGCATGTTTTTGCTTCAAAAACCACTTCTTGCAGCATTTTAATTAAAACAATATCGATTGGAACTGAAACCCAACCCACAGCAAAATTTTAATTCAGACAGACTGAGGCAAATGACACTCTGGAGGATGTCTCTGTAGTGCCTTTGAGACAGCTTGTGAAAAGCTGTGCATAAAGGACACTGGGGGTGACGTCTTTTTGCTCGCACTGAGATGGAAATGCATTGGGTTGGAAAGACTATCACATCGCATTGGATAGAGCTGCCATCAAAACGCACATCGGGGAGCACCTGCCTGGGGAAACGTGCAGCAAGCCTCATGCTTGGGTAAAGCTTGTTAAGGATAAAACTGCAGTTTGGAGAGGGATGTGGGCTGTAGCAATGCCAGGAGAGCTCTCATCCAGGCTGAACACCCCCATCTGCCCCAAACTTGCATCCTTACTTGGTGAAGGAGCTGGAGAGGAGCCCGATGAAGGCAATGGCAGCTCCCAAGGCCGCTGTGGTCCTGCAGCCGATGCGGTCAGTGAAGATGCTCACGATGGGAGAGCAGAAGAAAATCATGCCCATGGCCAAGGAGCCGACCCATGCTAGGGAGAGAGAGAGAAGGGAGGTCAGGGCTGTGATTGAACGGGGTTGGGAAAAATCAGGGCACAGAACAGAGCAGGAACCAACCCCAGTGCTGAATGCGGTCTGGACAGAGGCAGCCCCATCACACCATTGGTTAACACCACATGTGCAGCCGATGTACCACAGGTACTTTGATGGGCTGATGGTTGGACTAGATGATCTTAGTAGTCTTCTCCAACCTTAATGATTCTATGATTCTGCTACCTATGTTAGGACCAAAAGGCCCCAGACCTCAGCTCCAGGTATGGGCTATCCAGATCATGTCACGAATAAGCACTGCTTCCCTCCCCACCAAGCCAGGGTTTCTCAACATCTAGGAGGCTCCAGTCTCCACCAGTGTGGTTTTCCCATTCCTCCTAGTCCCACCAGCAAGAAGATAGATCCAAACACAGCAAACAAGGCACATCAATTAAACAGCAATTTAATGAACAGCACAAACAAGCAACTCATGGTGATGGCATGATGGGAACTGGATGTCAACAAGAAATGAAAACCAGAGATGTGGCAGAGGCTGGAAGGAGGCAGCTAGAAGGAGGAGGGCATGGGGGGACCTCTCTGCCTTCCGAGAGCTGCTGGCTGTGCCAGCTGACATCCATCCCCTGGTCAGGAGCTCGTGTCTCCTCTCAACTCACCTCTGGAAAAACTGCTGTCTGTCTGTCTGTTTGTCTGTCTGTCTGCTTTAAGAAGCTTTTATTATTTGCAGATTATTTCAGCTCCACCCTCCACCTTCTCTCTCTTTAATGGTTTCGGTGTGTGCTTTTGGGAGGAAAGGCCGACTTTCAAGAGAAAGCAATGTGGAAAGGAAAAAATCTCTGTCTACCCACACTGAGGAGGAGCGAGGGGGGCAGGCAGCACAGGGCAGACAGACAGGCAGACAACGGGGCAGAAGGGGCTGGAGCACTGAGCCGGGAGCACCCAGCCCCTGGAGCATCCCGCAGCCCCATGTCGCACTCCCTACTGCTTTCTGATATCTCCCTTGTACCTACAGTAGGAGCAATGCAAGCCCACTCAGCACACTACAGCAGCCGGTCCTCCAGCAGCGTGACTCCGTCAGAAAATAGCCGGGTCCCCACGAAGAGAAAATTCCCACTGCACAACAACCTCCCCAGCTCGGCCTCTCGAGGACCACACAGAGAAGCTCTGGAAGATCCGGCCCTTCAGAATTAATTGCAGGCTCCCAAGGAGCCAATTTAATCAGAAGTATTCCTTAATAAATTCAGAGAGGAGCAAACACAAGAAAAGAAAAGCCAAGGCCGGGCTGCAGCGGGGGAGAGGGGCGGGAGGGCGGCCAAGATGGGCAGGGCTCGGTAAAGTGGATAATGTGCTTCCAGAACTGTTCCTTCTACTGCAGCCAAGGCAGTAAAATGCGAGATGGCCCCGTCATGTTTGAAGTTTGTTATTTTTGGAAATTGCTTTAAGAAACACGGAAATAAAAGCATAAAGCGTGTATTAAATTTAAAGGGCCAGATTCGGATCTTAACCGCTCCGAGATTTACACGCAAATAAGAAGAATCAATCTTTCATCCAAAACGTGCACTCACCTGCGGAGATCAAAGCGAGCCCCGGCCAGCGCTCAGCACCGGGCGCTCAGCATCCCCGGCTTTGGGTTTGGGAGAGGAGGTGGCGCCCAATTAAAGCCGCTAAACAAAACAGACTGCCATGGCAAATTGCTCTACCTTAGAGAAAAGGCTTACCACAAGCAATGAATAAAAATAGGTTTTGGTAACAACAGCGAATTAAAATTACTGGGAACAACAGCCTGGCTTGCGGAGGAGGTTGGGTCTGGAGGAGGCTGTGGGTCTGGAGGACATCTCTGCAGACAGCAGGGCTCAGCGGGGCTCCCACCCCTTAGGGATGTGCAGCCTGCCCCTTGTTGTGAGCTGAAGGGGCGCTGGGGATGCTCGGGGTGCAGGAAGAGCCAACCATGGGGCTGGTGCCCCATGAGCAGCCCTCTCCACCTCCTCTGCTGTAGTAGAGGCTGACCAAGGAGAGCATCCCATCAAGCAGAGTGGTCACACAAAGGGTAGAGCTTCAGCTACAGCTCCCCAGATGGCTCCTTCCCACTTTGACTTAATGAGCCAACTCGCTGACTTGTGGCAGGTCCAAAGGCCTTCAGCGTGATAGAGAAGGCAGTGGTTGGGTTGAAGGTGTATCCAAGGGGAACGATGATGCAGTGGTCAGCAACATGGCCGAGACAAGCCCTGCTCCCAGCACTGCTCACTCAGGGCTCGAGATGGAACAGAAACCAGAGAGCAGCCCCACTTGCCCACCAGCTCCACACGATCAGGCCATAACTGCAATGCCCTGGGACCACTTCTGGGAACGTTATGGCAAAGGAGGGTTAATAGGAGGTGTCAGGACCTGCCAAGGGGCTTTGATTGCCAGGTCTGTGTGTTCACAGCAGCAGGGACCCTGGGTCAGTCTATGCTCGCATGGTTTTCTTTCCAGCAAGACCACCCCAGCCTCCTTCCCTGTCCTTATTTTTGGAGATTTTAGAGCAGGGCAAGGTAGGCACAGCAAGGGGAGAAACAAATGGCAAAACATACTGCTCCTAGATGCAGGTCCCAATTCCCCCTGGTGCTGAGTGCATTGTTCCAGCTTTCACAAAAACACCGCTAAAACCTGTGCCGCGCGGTACTTTGGGCCAAGCCTATTTGTTCCTTTAAAAATGCCTCTCCAGGGAGACAAGAGGAAGGGACGTCGCTGGCGGCCGTGCTTCCCCGCTGACCCACATACCGCAGGCGGGAGGGATCAAGGGCCAGGAGGTGAGCTCAGATCCGGTGCTGGAGGAAGTGTCTTCCCTCGCTTTCCGCGGCTTCTCCCACTCAGATGGTGCAGCCGCTGCAGGGACGGGGACAGGGGATGGGGATAGGAACAGGGAATGGGGATGGGTATATGAGTGGGGATGGGGATGCACTGCAGAGGGTCTCCTTTCCCAGATGCTTGAAATTTCTTGGAGGATCATCAAAGACCTTCCCAGCCTCGCTGGCTCCTTTTTGGGAACCCAAACAAGCTGGTGGCCCTGCTGATACAGGCAGCTAAGTGCAGCCCCGAGCATCTGCAGCCAACACGCAGCAGCTGTTCCACCCCGCAGAGCCTCTGCGTCATTCCCTTGCTTGCTCAAAGATGAGCCTGAGACACAGCCCCATGCTAACACCCCGTGCTGGGAGGATTGGAATGAGGCAGGCACACCGTGAGGGATGGGGAGGCCAGCATGGGGCGTGGGAGGAAGGGATGACAGGGCGAAGAGCAGCACAGGAAAGTTGGAGAGTGGCAAAGCTGGAGAGCAGTGAAGCAACACCAAAGGCTCCTTTGGCTGCAAGGGTACATGGCCAGCCCTGTGTATCACGTGCAGCCCAAAGCCAGATCAGCTCATGAAGGGTCTAGCAAGCCCTGCTTGGTACCGTACCCAAAGCTTCTGAACAAAGTCCTCCTTCTTCAGCTTGTCCCCACTCCCTCCTTCCACACACGGCTCACAAACAGCCCAAAGCTGGGGATAAAGGGGATTGCTCAGCCCCACGGCAATGTCTCGTACATGCTGTGTCCTGGTGGCCCTTTGATGTCCTGTGACCACTAAGTGACAGATAGCAGCCTGTGCTCCCCGTCTCGCAGCTGCGCTAAGTGGGGATGGAGGCAGACCATGGTTTGGCTCTACAAGAAGCGATGCAGAGGGTAATGCATGAGGTCTGTACCTTGGATGTGCACAAGATGCAGCCCAAGACTCATTCTGCACCGTGCCCATGCCAAACCATGATGCTGGTGAGACTCCTGGCCCCGCAGCAGCACCCTGTGCCTGTCCCTCTGAAGCCCCCCCAGAAGCAGTAGGCAGCACGTGCAGTGCAGATGGGCAGTAGCGTTTGCCCAGGCAGGCCGGGAAGGATTTTCTCCTCTGCATTTCCTCCTGGCTTACAATTTCTGTGAGATGATTCACCCACTGATGCCATCAGACATCACCCCACACCTCCCCAGCCCTGGCCCCTTCTGCCCGGCGCTGCTGTGGAACCCAGAGCGGTTCCATTTTAACACACACATGCCCTCCTCCCGCACACGGAGCCAATCTGTGATTCGCCTTTCATGTGTGCGATGTTGATTCCTGGCAGCGTTTATCTTGGCGCAAATACTCGCTCTGAAATGCGCACGCATTTCGAGACTCAAACCCTGTGTTTCATTCCCTATCTGCTCATTAATCCTCATTGTTCCTAAACTCCTTTTCAAAACACACCCGAGGGGAGAAGAAGGTTCCTTTTTATTGCTGAAAAAACCCTTTCCAGCACCAGAAACACCAGCAGCAAGTGCAGCTGTGCTCAAACACATGTGCTGTGCCAGGGCCAATACAACCCCGCTGGGTGCCCAGAGCCAGGACCTCTTCCTCCAGCTTTTCTCATCTTTGTTTTCTTGCATAATTTTCTTCCTGGCTCTGACACCCCTCAGATGTCCCCCAAATCGACACAGTGTGGGGAATTGAGTCTCTGGGTTTATTTTGCAATTAATGAGCGGGGAAAGCATGGTCTAGAGGCAAAATTAGGGTTAAGGTTAGGGTCAGGCTTAGGGTTAGGGTCAGGGTTAGGGTCAAGTTTAGGGTTAGAGACTGGGTTAGGGTCAGAATTCAGGTCAGAGTCAGGGATGGGATTAGGGTTAGGATCAAGGTCAGGGTTCATGTTAGGGTCAGGATGCTCAGCTCTCCCCAGCTCACCGCAGTCTCTGGCAGCTTGGGACTCCCTCCAGGCACCTGCCACCTCACCATGTGTTTCTAGGGAAAAGGTCTGTGTTTCTGAGTTCAGGCAGATCCCAGAGCCAAAGGCAATGATTAACTTTGGCCGGATGGCACAGGTCAGCCGTGGCCCCGGACACTGACTGCTGTACATCCAAAATGGTGAGTCTTTGGAAAAACCATGACCTGACCAAACTTCACAGGGCTTTGGCTGTGATTAACCTCCTCCTGCCCATGCCTGGCCCCGACAGCTGGGAGACTGCAGCCTTCCATCACCCTCTGACCCAAAGATGTGTCCTCATCCCTGAACCCATCATGGCCACTGGGAGCTGGAAGCCTGGGACCAGTGCCCACCTCCAGCAGCACCAACTGGGAGGATGGATGATGGAGCTCCCAGAATGTGCTGCATGGCTTCACCTCTTCCTGCAGCCCAGCACTGCCATGAGGCATGGGATGGCAAACCAAGGCAGGGATGGCAAACCAAGGCCGGGATTGGCAAGGACACAAGCAGCATGGAGATACTTGGGGCATTACGAGTCCTCAGTGCCCTTGGGGAGAGGATGGTCCCCAGTGGGACCTCTCCTATACTGCAGGCAGGGTGGTCCCTGCCTGCTCCATCCCCTGGAAATCTGTATGCCCTCCCTGTCCCCCCCCACAAGCCCTTCTTGTGCCGTGCTTGGCAATCCTCTGCTTTCTGCCGGGAGGCTGGGCTGAGGCCGGGTGCTTTTTTCCAGACTGGAAGAGACAGCAAAGCTCCCCTCTCTGCCAGATTTCTCCCGAGCGATCTTCTGTTTCCCATTAACGTTGAGAAGAAACCTTCAGCCTCAGCTCCGCGCCCCTCCCAGCACAGCTCCCAGGGGCGCCTGTCAACAACCCAGCAAAGGGGCAAACTCAAACCAGCCGGGCTGAGAAAAGCACTGTTTTCAAAGGGAATACAAAGAGGCTGAGGAGAATAAATAGAGGCAAAACACTGGGCTTGGAACAGGCTTACAGAGGTCTTTCTCCCCCCTGGTCAGGCATTTGACAGCCTCCAAGCCCTGGGAGAGCTGAGGGCAGGGATGGGGCAAGGATGCGGCAGGAGCAGCCCCTGCAAAGCATCGGGCCCACATTCCCCCGATCAATAATTAAATGTCCCTTGGCTGATCAATAATTAAATGTCCCTCGCCCCTCTCCTCCAGTGCAACATGTGGCTCTTGCCAAGTTGCATCCCATCAGCAACAAAGTCTGCCCAACAAAAGCCTATTGCCACGGCTGCAAATACAAAACTATGCAGCGTGAGTAGCTGCTGTGGGGGCTTTCCAAGGAGAGGCCCCTTGCATGTTGGCTTTTTAGCTTGTTTTGCAACCAGGCTTTGTACTCAATGAGATAAGGCATGGATGGCCTAAGGCTTGGATGGCACTGTTGCACTGCTCTGCGTTGCCACACCAGTCCCCAACTCCAGTGTGGGGTGGCACAAGGTGATGCTGACCGGCTGGGGATCCCACAGGGCTAATTAAAAGTAATAGATAAAAAAGTAGAGGAATCTCAGGATGAACTGTCTGGGAGCTGAGCCAGAGCTGCTGGGTCAGATATGGCTCTGCTGGTGGCCACCGGGACACAGCTTCCTCCTCCTGTGCCAGGAGTTCCTGCCTGGTCCCCAGCAAGTGCCTCTGTGTAGTGCTCTCACAGCCCATTGATAGGAAAAATCCCCAAGTCTGTGTGTTGTTGTTAAACCACACACCCAGGGGCCAGGAGAAGGGTAAAACTTCCCTGCGATCTTAATCTCTTCATTGGAGTTCCCTTACATTAAAGCACACATTTGAGAACACCTGGATATCTCAGAAAAATAGAGCGTGCTGTAACTAAGCAAATCCAATAGCTGAAGGAGGCTGAAGAACAGCAATATAGAGATGTATTTATTTTTACTGCAGCATGGGTTAGACCCCTTTGCCAATGGGGTGTTACTTTTGGCTGACCTGCTCTCATCTGAAAGTTCTCCAGTTGTGGGAACACGTGCGCGCATAGGGCTGTGTGCATCCGCGTGTGCACGCACGTATACACAGGTATTGAAGGAGGGCTGCAGTGCGGAGCAGGGCCGAGGGGACATAGGGACACCGGATGAGTCCAAGTGCCTGGGCAGCAGTGTGCCTCCAGCCGCGCGGAACAGCGGTGTTTTGCTGCATCAAGGGCTTTTCGATCAGAATAAATAACAGAGCAGGTTCAGGAGGGGCTCTGTGGGCCACTGGGGCCCTGATTGTCCTCCAGCTTGGGTTTAAAAGCTGCACGTCCTACTTCTGTGCTCAGAGAACCTCCTCCCAGGGAAACGCTGCATTTTGGGGTCAGTGCAAGAATCGAAGGGCAAATTCCTGTGTTATAGCTGGAGCCAGACATGGCAGTGATAGCGGTAACCAGTCACTGGGCAGACACTTGGCCCATTTTCCTGCCGCTTGTTTTCAGTTTCTCCCATGAAGACCACCCATGCCCTGCCCCTTGGAAAGGGAAGTGCATCCATGTGCATGGAGCTGATGCCCTTAGGATCTGGGGACAAGGAGGGATGCCATGGGACATGGATGAGTGCATGGGCACAGCACAAGATGCGGCTCTCCGTCTGCAAGGCATCCAGCACCTGCTCTGAGCTGGCCACGATGTTGTAGCATTTCAAGGAGGTGGGATGGTCAGGAGGTGCCATGGGACAGGCAATGGAGAAGCCCAAGCAGGCCCCAATCGGTGCTCGGGATCCCCCTAGGCCACTGCTGGTTCCACCAGGACATGGGCTTGGACCGGTCGGAGCGGCTGGGTGCTTTGCAGAGCCTGGAGAGCCTCCCTTCTGCCTACACTGACAATGACAGACCCGTACCAGCTGCTTCTTGCTCAACCTGTTTGACCGTTGGGACTGAGCCAAAACTTACTCATTCATAAGAAAGCGCATGGGGAGATTGACTCGTCACCAGCCCTGAGTAATGGGGAAAATGCCAGCAGCCCACAGCTCACATACAGGAGCGGGAGGCTGCTTTTCAAGCCTCCATCATATTCCTGAACTCAAAGACTCTGACAAAGCAGGAGAGGGAGCAATGCATTGATGGATGTGACCCTGGGAGATGCCATGCATGCCACCGTGCCACAATGGCACGGCCAAGAGGACATGGCCGCCACAGCACAACCACCATGGCATGGTCACCACGGCACAGACACCACAGCATAGCCACCACAGCATGCGTACCACAGTGCAAACACCATGGCATGGCCACCATAGCATGGCTATGATGGCACGGCCACCATGGCACAACCACCACAGCACAGCCACTGAGGTGCGGTCACCATGGCACAGTCTCCATGGCACAGCCACAATGGCACAGCCACAGTGGCGTGTCCACCAGGAGGGAGAGCTCTGAAATCCAGCCTGAGGCTCAGCCCCAGAGGGTTAATGGCCAACCACAGGGTTCAGACCAGGACCTGAAGTACTCACACTCCAGACTGTTCGCTCTATGGTTTGCTTGATGAACTGGAGCAGGGCAGAGTTTAATAGCTTCAAAAAATCCACCGCGATTTGTTAGCCTTTGGCAATACACTTAATTTCATGTGATTCTCCCTTAATTAAGTCCCTCTCCCAAAATACATTATTTAGCCCAGATGAAAGCAGAACTGGAAACAAGGAGGCGACAGGGATGTTCCCGGGGACGGGCTGTGACTCCTGAACTTGTGTCACCGCATCACTGGGTGGCAGAAACGTGGCAAATCTTCAGTTCTTGGTACCCAGGCAGACATTTGTCTGAAAGTGGAAAATCTGTGGGCTGGGGAACATGGCAGGTGATGCGCTGCTTGGCAAAAGGGCACCAGGAATGGAGCAGGGGCCCCAAAAAGCCCCAATGCCTCCAGAAGCACTGGGCCCTGTCGAGTTTATTTTGCAAAAATATCGAAGCGCCCAATGTGGCTGATATTTATCCCTTGGCAGCGCCATATCTCAGTAACACTCTGCTATTATTACATGCCACAATTAAATGATAGAGCTGTAATTGCCTTATCTGATGGCAGTGCCGGCTGTGTGGTGCCACATGTGTGGCCACCTCACTTGTGGCTTTACCACGGTGGGCATTTCAAAGCCAAATGAAGGGTTCTGGGGCCCCCAACACAAGAAAGACATGGAGCTGTTGGAGCGGGTCCAGAGGAGGGCCACGAAGATGATCAGAGGGCTGGAGCACCTTCCCTACGAGAACAGGCTCTTCTCCAGGCTGAGAAGCCTACAGCAAAGCTGGGGAGGGACTTTTATAAGGGCACATAGTGACAAGATGAGGAGAAATGGTTCTAAATTGGAAGAGGGTAGATTTAGGCGAGATATTAGGAAGAAATTCTTTACTGTGAGGGTGATGAGACAGGTTGCCCAGCGAGGTTGTGGATGCTCTCACCCTGGAGGTGTTCAAGGCCAGACTGGATGGGGCTTTGAGCAACCTGGTCTAGAGGGAGGTGTCCCTGCCTATAGCA
>JANHGO010003820.1:0-26242 GCA_024606505.1 Aquila spilogaster | reverse complement strand
GTTTAAATTAAATACTGAATAAATATTTAAAATGCAAAAGATCAAATCGTTAGGCACATGTGCCAGCTGTAGGAAGGTAAAAGCATTTTGTTGGATTTACGCACAGAAAGACCAAGAAATGAATTCAACAGCCCTGCTAACCATCTGGCTTGCAGGACTGTAAGCCATGACTGATCTTGATTTCCAGGGCAGAAGCGAAGTGGGTTTGATCACCCACACCGGGCATCTTGCCTCCAGCAACGCCTTATATCCGACGCTTCAGAGAAAAACAACATTGGGCATGACAGAAAGTCAGGGTCTCCTGTAAATAACCAGCAACCACCCAGGCGAGCTCTGATGAATGAGTAATGTGAGATGTATGTACAAAGCTGTGCCTCCTTCTGCACAGGAGTATTACGGCTGATCAAAACTCAGTGCTGAAGCTGGTGGTGCTGCAGCACGTGGGGGAGAGGAGAACTGACAGCCTGCAGCAGGGCACCGGGATAAACACAGCTCCTGGGGCTCTTGAGGCTTGCAGACAGCTCACTGACACCTTGGAAACTCTAAAATCATGGACAGAGAGCAGTGCTGGATATGATGTGGGAAAAACAGGCAGAGAGCAAAAGCCATGTTCTCTGCAACCGAGGAGCAGAGTAAAGGTGAAAGCTGATGGGGCAGAAGAGAACGTCCCAGCAACCACGAAAGAGCCCTGTCCTGGTCCAGTCCTACACTTTGCACCTGGCAGCTTTGGGGAGCTTCCTCGTCTGGTGGCATGTGGTGAAATCAGCAGGAAGGTCGGGAAAGGGGAACCAGGAAAGGAGGAAGAGACGGGAGAGAGCCTGGGGGGGGAATACAGCCCTTCTCAAAGTTGGGTTGGAGGCACCAGATATGAGGAGGGATAAGCCCCATCCCACGATGGATGGGGAAAACACAGCACCTTGCAAGGCCCAGCGCTGTACCAGGCAGGCTTTGGGCAAAAATGCTGCGTGCCCTGAATTTTGCAGGTAAAGGGGAACACGATGAGTACAAATCTCACCATGCAACCTGCGGGAAGAGGTAGGATGAAAGGTAGGCTGCTCTGCCTGAAAAGAGTAAGCAGAAGCTAAAGAAAACTTCTAAAACTGAGGTCTTTATTGCTCAAATTTCTCTATACCTTTTTCAAGGTTGCCTTGCAGTTGAGAGCTTCTGCTCTCCTAGTGTGAAATACCCTAAAATAAATAACGCTATCTTCTTCAATGGTACATTATAATCAGAGCGGGATTTTTTATAAAGCCAAGCGGAAGTGTGTGGTCTAATTTCTAGCTGAGTTGATCAGAGATCAGTTTTCTTACATCCTTAAAGGTATTTTAATATAGTAAGACTTCTTATTATACCTCGTTAGGTCACAGGAAATATTTACAACTCAAAATTGTTAAGGAATACATTTTACCTTATTCATTGTCTTATTTCCTTTGCCCCTTCAGCAATAATGTTCATTAGTGTCTGTAAAAATAGGCATTTAATGAGATGTTTACTTCATTTAATTAAAGTCTAATATTTTCTGCCTGGAGTACAATATCTACTTAGTGGTTTTTTTCTACATTAGATACATGTTAACTGCATAACTGGATATTACAGTGATCAGGGATTTTGTTCTTTAATACCAATCATTCTATTTTTTTCCTTATTATTCACTCACTGTTCCAGCTGATGTCCGTGGAAGGACACATATAGGAAAAGCATGATCAGACAACCCAATGTACTTCATATTTCATGTGCAGCAGTATTTTTCTTGAAGAAACAAATGCTTTTTGCACACCAGCTTTAGTGTTTAGGTGGCTTATGTGTTTTCTTGTCTTGCAACATCTTCATTTGGAGCACTAGGGTATACGCAGCCATGGGATGAAAGAAATGCTTCGGTCATGGCAGTTTTCAGAAGTCCCATTTGGCATATCATTAGGGATGGCTAACTCCACTGCTGCCCTTGCCAGCTCGATGCTTAGCTCACTTGCTTTTGTCTCCTTTTTCCCCTTTATTTTCTTGCTGTCCCAATGTGCATGCTTCCTATATGTGACTAGTTATCAGAGCTTTCATCAGTCATCTTGAAACACTGCCTTTGCAGAAGCCACCAGTGCGCACTGAAAACCCACTCCTTCCAGGCGGTAGGGTGCTGGTCCAACCAATGAGCTGTATACGCTACACCTGTTAAGTGTCTGCAAGAGCATATATAGGGTGCAGTTCTGCAATCGAATGTCCCTCTGCTCCAGAAAAGGTTAAACCAATGGTCCATGGCTGCATAACGATAGGTTTGAGCCTTGCATCACAACTGCTCGTGAGTTAAAGAGGGTGAATAGCTGGAAGCTCCATACCTCTTTCTCCCTACAAAACAAGCGTGTGTATCAGGGCACAGCCAGTCACACCAAGCCACACAGCAGTAGAGTTAGATCAAGCCAGCTGGATTTCGGCAAGAGCCTAACCCCCAAATATCAATCTTTCTTAATTAGCCAACATTTAGCCTGAAATTATGCCTCATCAACACAGCCATATTTCTGTTGAACTTTTTTCTTTTCTGGTGGATCGGTGTCACTTGACAGCAGAAAAAAAAAAGTGCAAAGAAAAACCCTATCAAAAATGATACCTCCTTCAACCCCCAGCTCCAGCAAGGGAGCGGTTCATGGATCAGCGCAGCTGGAATCAGCTGGAGTTTGTACCGCAAAGGCATCCTGCCTGGAGCCGAAGAAGCCCCACCTCTCTAATCAGACATACGTCCATTTTGAAAACAGAAATTTAGGTTCCCCCTTCATTCCGTTTACACTTTCCTTTCTGTCTGCTGGTGTAAATAGATACAGGACATATCTTAAGAGTGTGTGATGCCTTCTGACCCACTGGATTGCACTTCAGATATCTGCTTCGGACCTCTCTTCTAATATCATGTCTCTTCCACTTCAGACTAGGTCAGCTATTATTGTGTTAAGAATGTTAGAAGTGTTTTTAAAAATGTAGTAAATTAAAACCTACTATTTCTTATGTGTCTCTTCTTCCTTTCCAAAGACATTGTTTGGGCAATACGTCATAAATAGTGTCTCACTACAGTGATGTATGGCACTAATCTATCATGCGAGCACTATCTTTTTGGTTATATATTAGAACAATGCATCATTAAAACATCATTGCTGTAGATATATATTACTCAGCTACCGACTGGCTAGCAACAATATATATATGGGGACCTAGATGGGTTTAATGTATTAACTCAAAAGTGCATGGATTTGAACTTAAAATAATAATAGCTGAATGCTGTTAAGAATGCTGTGAAGTTGTATATTAATAGATATAATAAGAACCTCCGCAAAAACCTTTCAATTAAAAAAAAAAAAGCTGTTTTAATGAAGTGGTGGAAGCTGCCCTTCTGCCACCCACATTGTTTTCCAGTTCCAGAATGGGCCAGAAAGGAAAGAAAAAGGCAGAATGAAAAGATATAGGGCAATAGTCCAAAGGCATCACTGCCTCCCACAGCTTTGATAGGAAATAGGAAAAATAATAAAAGCAAGTGAAAATGTAAATGGAGAAAAGTGGTACCATTCTTTCAGGATTTGCTGACAGCTTTGAATATCCCTGACTTTGAAGTTAAAACTGGGTCTCTGATCTTTAATAAACTGAAGTGAGGTGGACCATGGGTATGGGCACTAATAAAAAGAATGAAAGGGAAGCATGACTGTATGTGATTCATTAGTTTCTAGCAAATTATGTGGCTTTATCCTGGAGCATTTGTTAAATTCCTTGTCCTTTTCTAGAATTATTCCCTTTGCCCAAATGAAAATATGGGGTCGCATCTGTTGAGGAAAAACCCTGTTGACAGAGCCCTTCGCAGACTATTTCCACTTGTACCAGAATACAAGATGCACATGCAGTTTCTGGATGTTGTCGGCTCTTCCTGACCCCCATCTTTTGGGAATATTCAGGAAATAATCAGGGGGTCGGGGAGAGGCTGTTGCATTCTTCTGTATGGGTCCTTTTTGCCTCCAAGTGCAAGCTAAAGGCAGAAACTCTGTTACAAACCTCTGCCTGCTCTGGTTCCTTTGGGGGGAATGTTTTTGGTTTTGTAGGGATTCTCAGTGACCTGAAAGCTAACTTTTTTTTTTTTTAATCATCTGCTCTTCATTTTACATGGTAAGAACACTCTACATGGTTAATAATTTCAACTCATAACCCACCTTTGAACCATAGAAAAATTAACTAATTTTTCAGAAGCTTATTACAACAAAGCATAACAACTGTTTTATCCAAGCTCAAGGAGCATATTGGTGTCAGAGCTGGTATTGCAGTCAGTAGGCTCCTTCCACATTTTCCTAGATTTTAAACCATATTTACCTTCCACAACCTCCAGCAGTCCTTCACATTTGTTAACCATTTTTTATCCATCTGATTTCTTATATTACCACATAACTAGCTTAACCAAACTTTCAGGCCCACTATCATAGCACAGCAGATTCAACTCAGTAATATACAACATAAATCACTTACTCCCAATCTATCTTTATTCCTAAAAAGCAAAGTGGATGATTATCCCACAAAGAAGCATTCTGTGGGCAGGGTTTGGGAAGGATAATCCAAACTCCAGAGTAATCTCTAAGGTGCAGATGTACCTGTTCTGCAAAATGAGAAAGCTACCTACTAATACTATACTGAAATCAGGATATGTTGTGGTTCAGTGATGAAACTGCAAATTGTTTGGCTATATTAACAGAAGGAGAGAGACATGGGAATGGGGAGCAGCAGGTTCAGCAGCACAGGGAAACCACTTGGTAGCATTTTGTAATGATGGAGGAGGGAGGGAATGTGTTTCCGATGCCTGAGGAATCATTTTCTGCACAAAGACCTTTCCCTGTGTACAGCCTTGAGTACATCCTGCACTCTACCAAGGCATTCAGCATTGTCAGACATTGGGTCATCACATGCCCTATAACTTCCAATAATTAATTTCCCTTTCCACTGAAAGAATATGTTACATCAATGAATATCATTGACACAGTGAGGTGGCAGCGAATTTCTTCACCTGGTTCTGCTGTTAGTGATGCAATGTAGGACACAGACAGAAAATAAACTGCTTAGTAGTATAAAGGTATTGCCTGGGAACATGTTGTGGATGTAAAAATTCAGTAGTACAGGGCATTGCAAACTCATCTGTTCTTTTTGCAGCTCAGGCCATATTTTTTCTTGTGGCTTTCAGCAAGTCCCTCAGGTTTTCTGAGCCCAGTCCATAAAATCAGCCTTGTGTTTTTTTGTCATGTCCTGCACAAGGGAGCATTAAAGATTGATTCATTCTTGTTTGAAAATTGCTGTGAAAATGAAAACTGCAGTATAAATTCTGCCTATTGTTCCAGTGCCCTCCTGATTTCACATGCTGCCAGGGTTAAAATGGTAGAAGACTGATTTAAGTGGAAATCAAGATGCAGTGTGGCTGATGCAGGAGTCAGACAGAACATGTTCACCAGCAGCAGCCTGAGCAGGAACAATGTACAGAGACATGATACATAAAGCTCTTCAATACCATAAAGGTGCACATAAAAAAATCTCATTACTGCCTTTTGCACTCTCTAGCCACTGTTCCTACAACTCTATTGGGCCCTGGCAGTAGTGAGAAACATGTTAATGAAACAGAACAGTATCTGGACCATCTGGGAAGGATACTGTGTCAGGTTGTATGATGAGATACACAGACATCCTTTGGAGTTTGCCAAGAGTGAGACAATAATATGCACGCTTAGAATAAAACCCCTGCCTTTGCAAGCAGATAGCAAAACATCAGAGGGGCAAAGAGGTGGGAAGAGAAGCTCACACTGTGACACACAGCGGCTCTGTCATAGTGCATGAAAGGAGCTGGCAAATGCTCCATCAATGCCTCTCATAATACCTGTCAAGGTAAGAAAAGAGATGAATACCAAAGTGACGGATACCAGGGTGCTTGCCTCAGAGCCAGAGCAGAAACTCATGAATCCACCCCACAAGGATGGCACAGCTGCTTGTTGCTGCAGACAGGAAAGCCGGTGCAGGAAGGAGTCCAGAAACTTTCACTCAGATTTTCTCATTAAGAAATGGAACAGCAAAATTAACAGGGTTAATTAATAACCTTGAAAATTCATCATTAATTAAAAACCAGCACTGACTCATTGAAGTCCAGGCATATTGGGCACTCACAGTGTGGGTGATGATGCTTGAAACGGAGTCCTAATCTCACCTAATTGAACTCGCTGCGGATCTGGGCAGCCTCCACGGCAGCACAGAAATGGGCCCGGGAATGGGAAGGGCTCCAAGTGGTGTGCTCACCACTGTCACCTGTCAGAGAGCTGAAAGCCACTGGGAGAGCTGGGGCAGCATGAAAGCAGGAGATGCATTTGGCAGCTGACCTCAAACCCAGTGAAATCTGTGGAAGGAGCCCCATATGTAAAGCAAAAGATGTTCTGACTCATGTTACAGTGTGATTACCATCACTTCTCTGCATCGTGGCTGTGTCTGTTGAGGTAACCCGTGACAGGAGCCACCGCTGTAGGTGCTGTACGTACCTGTGATGCCAGCCTGGCCCCACAGCGCGGGGCTGGAGTCAGCCCTGTCCAGCAGCCTGGGTGTCTGTCAGCCCTGAGGCCCAGAATAAGATGGAAACAACGTATAAGCATGTGGAAAAATGCCATCCAAAAGGTGAGGAGCTGCAAATGATTCAGTATGTTATTTTACTCCGCAGTTTCCTGGTGAGTCCAGGCTGCTGTGCAATGACACGGTATATGGGAGCAGCCTTCCCAGTGTACATGGGAGCAAAGCGGCACAGGACGGTCTTGTAACCCACCAAAGTGCCACTGCGCTCCCCGCAACAGCCCTTTCCCTCCACTCATTCAGAGGACCAATAATAATAAATTAAAACATTGCCCTTCTACACTGCCTTTCAGTCATGGCACTTTATAAGCACTACCAAACAAAGCTTCCCAACCCAGCTGGGAGGTAAGAATGATTGCTATCCATGTTTTATGGCTGGATAAGCAAAAGCCTGGGGAGATGAAAGGCTGATGGCGCCCAGCCTTGCCTGAGTGGGCAAGAGGAGAGGCAGGGGCCAGGAAACCTCCCCTTTTCTCTTGTGTGACCTTTTCCAGCCCAGCTGTCCCTCCAGGAAAGAGCCCGGCAGTTCTGGGGTGTTTGCCTGTTACTGTGACATGAGGGCTTCCCCGGAGGGATGGGACTGCACGTCCCATCACACACGTGCCAGCAGCAAAGGGACCGCTCACCAGGACAGAGAAAATGGCACATATTGACTGACAAACAATTTGCTCGACACCAGCAGGGAATTTTTTGTGGCTGAGAATTGGTACCCCGGACTCTCAGAGCCAACTTCTCCTCCGCATGACTTGGGGGTAGCTGAAATGAACAGTCTGTAATTGAGCGGGCCAAGCTTTTTATCATCTAAAAAAGGGAGATGATCAGGGTCAAGACATTGGAGTGACTGCTCATAACCAAGCTGTCTTATTAGATTGTGAGCTCCAATTTTGGGCCCAGATGTTATAGCATATAAAAGCTGACACAAATTTATCATAGAAAAGCTGCCTTTGGGCACTCCAGTGTCCATCGTCAGCAGTGCACGCAGTCATTTAATGTTTCCTCTGGGCTTCCAGGGTAAACACTGTTTTTATGTAACATACCTACGCACATGCACATATGTGCGGGAGGATTTGGGAACAGTTATGCTGAATTCTGTGTGGAGAAATTAGCCTACCTGAATGCCATGTTGAATTTCATTGTGCTCATATCACCGCACATCTGGCACAGCTGTGGCCCTCTCTGGCAGACCAACAGCCTGTGCCTCCTGCAGCAGCTATGTGGAAAATGCCTTCTGTTTGCAACGCTGCCTTCTGCAGCCCTCTCCCTCCCCTAAGAGGCTTTAGATGATATAATACATACCACTGTTTCACTTGCTCCTGCTTTTTCATCCAGCAAGATGAATGATCATGAAGACTCACTTTGCCTTCCTCTGAGCAGAGCCTCCTCCATGTGTAGTGAAGATAAATATTCAGGCAAGCCAGTCATCTCACAAAACATCTAGGCAAGCATTCACACTATTTTAAAAACTCCCTGCCTGACGCCGTAGTGGCAATTGCCACAGAAAAGCCTATAAACAAAATAAACAAATACAATACCATTGAGAATCAGGAGAAGAAAGCAATAGTAATGCTTCCTATTCTGCAACCACTTCAAAATCCCAAACTAACCAACCAAAATTGTTTTCCTAGTTATCTTCTCATCCTTTTCCCTAGGCCTTTTCCAGAAGGCACTTAGTGGAAATGAAAGCAATAGTTTTATATAGATAAATCCATAGCATTGAAAAAAGACTGATCTTTTTTCTCTAGGTGCTTGAACGCCGCAGCAGCCTATATGGTGTTTGAAAACCATGTGGGAAGGAGATCATTCTCTCTTAAATTCAATAGGCTTTTAGAATCACATTTATTCTCTTCTATAAGGTTTTTCAATATGGGATTTCAGAGCCTTTTCTAGAAGAAGGTGCCCCCTTTTCTCCTCTCCTCTCCCTCCTTTGTGCTTGTTCTTTCACCAGCACAAAGCTAAAGTGAACAGTAGTATACACTTGGCTTTACATCCCGCAACATCCAGGACTCTGAAGAACAAAGAAGAAATACATGGCCGAGCGGCTAAAGATAGCAAGTTCAGTGCGATAGGTAACTTGGGTTCCGGCGGAAGGTTCTGGTGCTGGTGGAAGAAGGTTCATTTTAGGAGCCGAAGAAAATGTGTACTGAAAGCTGGCTATAAAATCCTGACTGAGTCACTCTGCCTCTCCGAGCTGCGTTTTCTACAGCTGTAAAACGGGGTTTTGGCCCAGAAGCCTGGGTAATGGTTTTATAAGGCATTATAAAGGACTGCGAGGAAGATAAACAAATAACTTTGCTTTTTTCATGTGGGAGGGCAGGAGCAAAGACAGAAGGGAAAAAAGCAAATACACTGAGTGGGAGTGTGGGGACAGGAGTTAGGACAATTTATGAATTTGGTTTCCATCTCATTCGGGTAAACAGCTTACAGCTGGGTGAATCTGCTCTTTGATCGCTCTCTGCGTGATGAGCATTACCTCGCCCTGGGGCCCCGGCCCTCGCTACGTGCCGGAGGCTGCCCCTCGCTGCCCTGCCTGCCAGCATCCCCTCCCCGGCACTGCTTGCTCCGCTTGCTCCCACCTCAAGGAGCCGAGCCCGGCTGGCCGCCCGCCGCTTGGCTCCGTGAGGGCAGCTGGGGTGGCCGTGACTTTGCACCCTGCCGTCGCTGCGGCACCCTGCCTCCTCTCCGTCTGAAAACTGGGCTGGGGAAACGTGTCTCCTTCCCCGGCTGGTTTGTTACAGGAGGGGAAGGGAAACTGGTTTTCTCCCCCCGACGCAGGTGTCCCTCTGGGGACCTTGGTGCGAGGCGGAGGCCGCCCGCGGGACCTGGGAGAAGAGGGAGCGGGAGCGGGAGCGGGGCAGGCCGGAGCCCCAGGCGAAGCCGTGTGGGGAAGGCAAGGTCTTGCTTTTGTCCCCTTCTCACCGCGTCTCTGGGAAATCACGTCCTTGCCTGCTGCTATAATCACTGATTACATGCCATTTGCCTGTTGTATTAAAGCTGCTTGCTTAATTAATATCATTTTAAAGGGCGGTCTTGGCATGAGGGAGACAAGCTGTTTTGAACTCCAGTAAACACGTTTAGTATGTGATCATCGTAAGCAGCTCCTGCAGCCTTTCTGCGGTGGGCAGACAAAAAGCACCATGAGTTAATGAACTGTGTTTTAACCACCTGATGCTGGTCAAAGCTTTGATCTATCAGGTTTAAGGCTGGGTGGAGGAGGGGAGGCAGAGGGCTTTGCCACGCTCCCCACTACCACCGAAACTGTTAATCAGCCTGCTCTGCAGTCTACTGCGGAGTTTGCTTTATTAAAGCTCCCTGCTGCCTGTACACGTTCACTGGCACAGACATCGAGAGACAAGCAAACACTTACCCAAGTGCAGAGTACTCACTGCTGCATTGCAGAGTTTACTGGCATAAAATGATGGGGGTAGGTAATCGCAGGTGGAGGCTTGGGTCCTCCCTCAGCCCGTCCGCATCTGCAATCTCGTGGATTTCTGTAACAGGGGATACGAGGAGGACTGGGGGCAAAATATGCGCCTTTAGGGCTCTCTTTCCAGCTCCTAAATGTCTGGATAGCCGGCATTGCTTGTACTAGTCTCGAGCGTGGTCTAGACTGCTTAATGTGGGCTTTATTCACAGTTATTCTATAAAACTAAAAATTAATTTCCTTTGAAGTACTCGATGGGGTAAGCAGAATTTTATTTATTATTCTTATAAACTAATCTTGCCTCTGCCCAGAGGCCCTCTGCAAGGTTGAGGATGCCGTTGTGCTGTTGAAGTATTCAAAGTAAATTCAGCCCCCTTTCAAGGAGCTTGCAGCCTGCATATTAGAGGCTTTCTGGTTTTCCTATAGGTTGTCTCACATAGAAGCTTGAGCAGGATGAAATCACTTTCGCAGGAAATTGTAGGTGATGAATTCAGTTAATTTTTCCCCCTCTAATAATCCCATCTGCAGGGTTATGCTTTTTTTATCTTTTTTTTCTTTTGTGCCAGCACAGAAATATTTGATTATTCAAATAATTTATTGAGGTTTAATACCAAATAGCTGTTCTGTTTTGTAATGTCTGTAACCACATTGGATTTGTTGTTTTCAACAGAGACTTTTTTCTGGAAAAAAGCTGGTATTTGCTTAAGAATTGTTAGGCATTTCTAATCTACTGCTGTAAATATGCATGTGGAAATTTAATTATAATAATTTTGTTCTTTGTGAGCAGCTGATTCAGGATTTCTTACATACCTGAGGAATACAAGGGGAAATATCTCAGCTGCTTTTTTTTTTTTTTTTTAATGGAACAAGGATGGCTCAGATTTCTTCTCCCTACATGTTTCCTAGCAATACAATACTGCAGTCTCTGCCTTACTCAGCTTATGTCTAATTGCAGAGTATTTAGCAAAAGAATTCATGTGCAAGTTTTAGATTTGAAGTTAATCAACCATTATATTTGGCTTTGTTAACAGATATCAGCTGAAGAGCAGATACAGTCTAATAGGGAGAAATTAATCTTGAGGCCTATGTGAAGGTCGGCTCACATCAGTCCAATTCAAGAATTTGTAGCTTGGGAGAGTTTAAGGAAAAGAAAATATTCTGGACTGCTTTTCATCGAAAAGCCAGGATGTTTCAGTGCAAATGTGACATCTGTGGCAGCACTGGTTACTGACAGTCTTCTGGGACAAGCTGGCCAGCAGGACTGGGTATTGTGGGATTAAATCTCCGTGTTCGTTTGGCAGCTTAACTGCCGAGTGCACACATTCTGAGGGAAAAACATGATTTACCCAAACAGAACTACTGGGGCTTGATTTCTGGAGCTGTTGAAGATCCCTCGACTCCCATAGTAATTGGTGGGAGCCCTGGGTACTGGGTGCTTCCAGAAACAAAGTCTCATCATGAAGATGAAGATCGTGAAAGAGAAGCCAAATATGATTTCATTATTATTTTAACATTTCACATCCCAGTTTTCATACCAATAAAATGAGGATGACATTTTACTACCTTTAAGGAGTTTTGAGGGTTAATGAAAGATAATATAATCTTAGGAGTCCTGCAAGGAAGACATTGGGAAGTGACACAGTTGCTATGCTGTTACATTGCTCAAAAATGGCCACTTTCTCATCATTCAAATCCTACTTTAATTCACTTCCTCCAGTGACCCTTTCAGTGTTAATCCACCACACAGAAGTGTTGCAGTTTTAATTAAAAAGGAAATCTCTATCTCACTAAGCTTAGTCTGCCATCTGATCATGCAGTATGGTTTACGGACAGTATTATCTGTCTAATTTACATCATAAACCCGACTTAAGCAAAGCAGAACACATTGGCAGCCCTCCGTAAATAATGCTGCTCTAACCAAAATCAGCTATGTTTTAAGCAAAACTCTACTGTAAGAATGGAGATGTGAGCACATCACACATGGTGCTGCACACAATGAGGGTTACAGGGACACAGAGAGCTCAGTGGGATACCTCATTAAAATGAAATCTCTAAATTGAGTTTGGAGCAGCTTCTGAAAATATATGCTCTAGCTCAACCACAAGATATGAATTTGAGGCAGGATTTACTGGATTAAATTATTTGGCTTCTGGTATAATGAAGGCTAGTGGTCCCTACTGACCTTTAAAATCTATGATCTTAAATATTGGCAGTGGTTATGTCCCAGGTCACTTGGAACTCCATAAATCAAATAGCACAGTGAGCTGCAAAGCTATGAACTGTCCTGAGGGCCTGCACAGGGCAAATATTCACACTGGGCTGACTAATATCCCCAAATCCCATCCTAGCAGGCGAAAGGATCAGCACAAGTCCAGGACAAAGGATGGCAAAAATCTCCTCTTAGTTGTTTCTTATGTTTGGGTCAAGGTAAAGCAGCTGTCCCAGGGTGATAAAAGGGTGAAGAAGAGCAGTAAAAACCGTCTTGCTGTTCAGCTCCCAACAGCACTGGCACATCAAGGTAGCAAACGTGATCTGAGAGTCACTGAGCAAAAACTGAGCCCTACAACAACTATTTTTGACATTACTGTCAGCTTTTAAAACATTGTGGGAGGAAAGCAGTGGGGGAAGGAAGAGGAGAGAGAAACTGGATCTTGTATTTCTTATTAGCAGAGGAAGGAGGGAGGCACAAGATCTGTGTCAGACTGTAAGCTCTTTACCTCAGAGGAAGGTGAACCACACCTGGCAGAAATTAACTGTTAATGTATCAAATCATGTCCAAAAGCACATAAAGCTCAAGGGACAGCTTATGACACCCTTTGAAAACAAGATCTAATTTAATTCATTTGCATATCCTGATACACAATCCTGCAAATTAGCATCAGTCGCTTAATGCACTGTTACCATTAGGCTCCCTTGAGGTTATTGGAAAACTGTATTCAACAAACTGCAGGCACTGAATTGAAGCATCTGGTCAGGGAAAACCAGATCAAACTATGTCGTCTTAATTGTGACCCAGTTTGGGATGCAGTAGAGTGGCAGCAACCCTTGGTAGAAAGAAACAGTAAATTGATTTTGCTGAGAACCTCATCAATCACTGATCACAGTGACCCATGAATCATTAATCTCATTAAAAAGTTCAGCCTCATGGCAGAAGTAAGAGCAGGCACACCGAAATTGTGTAAACTAGATATGCTTTCACAAATTTGAATGGGTCTTGCTGGCATCCCTGAGGAGAACTCCATTTCTAAATTGGGCAAACTCTTCACTGACTCTAGCTGAACTTCAGCCATTTGCTCTGTGTCAGATACCATCTTTAAGGCCTGTGGAAACTGCCCAGAAGGTATCTGGCCTGTTATTGAGCCATTATCCTTTATAATACTCAATTCAGGGAAGGAAGAGCTGAATCAATGGGCATGGTACAACACCTCTTAATGCTGGGATCTTTTTGACAACAGACCTCTGCTGTCCGAGCTCTTTAGGTGAGGTGATTGCACTGGGAAACACATCTGAGAGTACACAGACAACCCTGATTTTCTGTGCTTCTGTGAATCCAAGGAGTTTGCATTGTTTTGGAGGATGGATGATATATGACAAGCAGTAAAGAAAGTCCGTTGTTCACATTGGTCCTTTTAACTACAGCAGAGCCTATTGTATCACTGAGCTGAAGGTTTTGTTGTCTTCACCATGGGCTTTCATATAAAAAGGATGAGTTGCAAAGGGTCCTTTTTGTTAGATGCTGGACTTTTGGAGGGGAAATTGCTTAATATCCCCTAGACTATTTCTTGTCAGTACATCTGTTCAGTGTGTGGCCAAAACAGAAAGACGCAATCCTGTAAGGCGGGATGAGCTAATTTAATGGCCATTCACCACTGGAGGGGGAGGTCCTGCTGTCCCCCAACTTCTTGCATTTCCAGCTGCGCATGCCTGCTGTTTACCTTGTGTCAGCTCTGGTGCTTGTCAGACCCACCTGCGATCTACATCCATTTGCTAAACCAGAGAAAACCTAAGCCAGCAAAAAGAAAATGGATAATTTTCTCCTGACTTAAGGAGCTGCATGAACTCATATATGGGACTAATGAGTGTCCAAGCTCACACAGGAGGTGGAGGGGGAACTGAATGGTCAGGAATGGGAATGCTAAAGGGAAAGAAACATGAGGAGGTGGCTGGGTTGCAAGACCACTACTTGGCAGCAATGCATACCTAAGGCATCTCACCTGCTTGTGGAACAAAAGCCTATGAGGAATTGAGATGCCATCAGTATACAGATGATATACAGATCAATAACTCATTTCTACTGCTTCCAGTGAGTACAGAGTCCCAGTTTTCCAGTAACAAGATATGCAAAAGAGTGGAGTTTAAAGACAGACAAAGTGTCATTAGTCAATCAAAGAAATTGGTTGTCATATGTCTGATTTGTTCCTCTCTTCTTTCATGAGGTAAACAAGTGAATCTGTGGTATTTCTGAGTACCTATCTGTAGTGTTGTAAGAGCATGCATGTGGTTGCAAAACTTCTACCGTGCAGAGTACAGCTGGAAAAATTGTACTTGCTCCTCTCAGACCTCGTGAACAACCCATGACTCTGTGTGCATCTGCACAGTCCATTTGTAGTCGATTTGCTACTTGGCCCTGGTCTCCCAGTCATCTACATGCAACCGTATCAGCCCAGCTACTATCTGAAGCAAGCTAAATAGCTACCTCTGCGAAGAAACTCGGATGCATTTGAGAGGGTTGTTCTCAAGGATCTGCACACCACACACACTATCGACACAGACGTGGGCATATTCACTCCCTCCTCCCAAGAGTGTTGTCCAGTGTCCATAGGCTTAGACTCATGTGCACAAATGTCACTCAGCTGTGCTCACAAGACTCTTAGCTGGCACGAAAAGTACAAATCTGGGGAGCTCTAGATCAACCCTCTCATTATTTGACAACTTGGGTTTTTTTACTGAACCTTGTGAATAAAAAACCTAAAAGTTTGTCAGGTGCAAAAAGAAATTCAGGACTTCCATATTGAGGACTTCCAGGATGTCCACATACCATGAACTGGCCGAGGCCAGTTCGTGCTGTGGGTTTGGCCTGCAGCAGTAGGTAATTTGACTTCAGATTCATTAAAACAGGCTATGCATGTAAAGAGCTGTGATGCTAACCATCATGCTGGAGCGGCTTGACATACATGGCTCTATATCATGAACTGCATCAGTTTGGGACTGATGTGCCATAACAGTATGCTCTGTGCTGCACTGTCACCTGGGACTTGAGCATCATGCTGAGTCTGAGAGGTCTAAGACCTTGACAAGCCTTGACACAGGTGAGAGTCTCTGGGGCCATTCATTCACCCCTTCCAGCTTTATTGCTATGCTCAGGGGCCCCAGGCATGAGGCCATGCCTCTGTCATTGCCTCTAGCTCTGGTAGGTGTCTTGCCTAAGTTATATTTACTGGAGAGATGAGAGTAAAAAGTTATGTTTAGGTACAACTGTGTTTAGGAAAGATATGCTGTGTGATTCAGTCATTCTTCAGCAGAGGTGGGCAGCTCAGGGGCCAGGACAAGAGAGTCTTATCTCATCCCATGCCTTGGGTACCATTCACACACACAAGCAGACTTTTCCACCAGCAGCCTCCCATCCTTGTTTGCCAACAACGACATCCAGGCCCCGAGAGCACTTCCATATAACAACTTGCTATGTCACAGCTTGGCTGGCAGCTAAGAGCCAAGCATATAATTGGGGCAACAGTAGTGCACAAACACCATCTGGCCAAAATCAGCTCTAACAGGCATCTGTGTGTAGCCATCCATAGCCCCAGTTTGAGCTGGCCTTGCCTGCACCCCAATGCATGAGGTTTTCTGCGGTGGGACTCTGACATCACGTGCTGAGGAAGCAATGGCAGCAGATACGGTTGGAGCAGAAGCAGGCAGTGTGTTTTTGCAACAGCCTCTGCACTCATTTACTGGGCTTGGTCACCTTATGAGGATGATGCTGGTGTGGTTCTCTGCTATGTATGGGACAAGTGCATTCTGACCCCAATGACTGGGGAGGCATGGGGATGCTCACCCCCAGCTGCAGACATCGGTGGAGACTCGTAGGATGCCATTTTTTTCCCAGAGCACTGCAGTGTGGTCACGGTTCATGTGCTCCTGAGGGACACAGACCAAATTGTCCAGGGCAGCCAGGGGACCAGGGCTTGCTCCAGATGTGAGCTGCAAAGACAGTGTCAACAGGCTTTTTGTCTCCTCTGTAACAGGGTCCCAATACATAATGGTGTGTTTGAACACAGTACACAAACCCAAGACTTAATCACGGGTGCAGGGAAGCATACCAGATCATTGCTTCTTAGACTGATGAGTTAAATGTGCAATGCCTTATGTTAATATTAGCCTATATACTGAATGGTTTGGAAAGTACCTCTTTGTACTGAGCTCTCCCACCTGAAACACTTCAGCTGCAGAGTTCTCAGCGCAGAACTCGTTATTCTGAAACTTGCTTTCCCAATTAGCTGGAAAGAGCCTGATTGTTTTCACCCTTTGGATCACATTTTAACTCCTGTAATACCTCAGATAGATTGATGAGCAGAGATTTCTTTAACAGTGCTATGATTATGGGCTGATTACACTTTCTGCATGAATGAAACTTTTCATGTAATTGGGTGTGAATTTAGGGAGAGCCTTTTTAAACTCCTTTAGCAATTTAGCTGGGTTGTCTCTTCTGACTGGTATTTCATTGAGCCGTGCACTTTATGAAATGTAAATATGTAAATGTAAACTTAGACCAAACTGATAGTCCTGAGTCTGCTTACACTGCAGCATGAACCCAGGGTCTCTCTCATGTAGTTTTGACTGCTCCAGCTGGACATTACTACCCCCTGGCAACCTTATACATCATTGGACAAGTCTGCCTTATCCCTTCCTGATTAGGGTAGATTATGTGATGCCCAGCTATTGCCAGCAACCTGGACAGAAACTGCATAGCTCATAGGTACAGCATGACTAAGCCTGTGGTCAGAGTACTGCTTTCACTTCGATATTGTTGGTTTTGTCTATAGCTTGCAGAAAATATCTGCCCTGCCTTCACAGGCACTACACCATGGAGTTAAAGAGATTCAGGAAAATACACTTGATGAGGAAAGACTGAGAAAGTTTAGGTTGTTTTGTTTAGAGAAAAGTTGACTGAGGAAGAAAGGATAACTATTTTCAAATATATAAAAGGTCGCTGCAGAGAGGAAGGGATAACCTTTTCATTGTATGCGGTATGGACAAGACAAGAAGTAAGGTACCAGGATTGTAGTAGGGTAAATCAAGGGAAAAACTTCCTATCAGTAAGGAAGGAGGTGAAGGATGGAAACCAGTTATCAGGAGGGCACGACTTTCTACCATTCACCAAATGCCTTTGGGGCATGTCATAGGCAGGGGCAGGGCATCGGCCTAGTGTAAGCAGGCAGAGGCAGCCTGGGTCTGAAGGGAGAAGAGCCTCAGCACCCCTGAGCAGACCCCGGGTCACCCTAAGCAGCAGCGGAGAGGCTCATGTCCCTTTGCCCCCTCCATTAAAGGGGTTGCATAAATATCTGCCACAGGTCTAACTCATTCAGACTTATTTTCTAAGCACAATCATTAAATTGCAGAGCTGAGAGAAGAACCCAGGCAATCGAATTCTTAGTTATCTGTTCTGCCCACTAGACCACAAATACCGCCGTTCTCCTGAAACATGAAATTAAGCCAGGCTAATAACGACTTTTCACCACAGTACCATTTAACACAGAGGTGTTAGCAGCAGCAGCCCCAAGTCCTAGGGGACCATGGGAGACCTTAATTAGGAAGTGTGGATTTTTCTGGGGGGAAGTGATTTGGCAGGCTAGAAAGGTATTCTTAGTGTCCTCCCACGAATGCGACCGTGAGCAATAAATGATCTTTGTGCCATCGTTTTTGTCGCAGGTTATATTTCCACGATGTCAAGCATGCTGCTGTCTTTTCTGCAATAAAGCTCACCTAATCAAAACAAGTCAGAGCTTATCTAAGCCCCTAGCCAGAGATATCTCTGTGGTGGCTACAGAGCCGGGTTTCCTAGCAACCTAAAAGGCATTAGACAGGGCTTTGTCGACATTTATCTGTTAGACACAAAACCCCCGTTTGAATAATGTTATGGGTGTGACATCAGCTGACAAAAGCCAGGAAATGCAGAGCTGGGGCTGACTTTCTATCCTTGCTGCTCACCACGCTGAAAAACAAAAGGCACAGTCATGTGAGTGATGAGCAGAGAAAACCAACGTTTATATTTCCTGGCTTCTGTCCCAAACGAGATGCCATTTAAATGAGGTGCTTGGTATTAATTTCCTCTGTTTAAGACAGGTTTAATGCTCACAGTAGGTAGCATGTTGGCAGTGCTGTCAGCTTCCCCTTGGTCTCCCTTCTTCCTGGAGGGGCTGCCTTGCATGAGGAAAGAGATACCCCAGCCCCTCTGTGATCTTTGGTTTCTCCACGGTGAAACCAGTTTTCGGATCCATGCCTTCAAAGGCGCAGGCTGCGAGCCTGCTCTACACAGGGCCACCACTGTGTCCTTCGGCGGTAAAGCTGCTCCATTGCTATTAGCCCAGGGTGGAGCCGGTAAGGACACACAGGTTAAATACACTCCATCTTGCTACTGGTGCCCAACTTTATAAATAGGAAGATGGCTTTCATAGTTTTCAAGGAATTCTTGGTATGGATCTTGGAATGGATCTTGGTATCAAGCGTTAGGAAAACAAAGAGTCAGGAGAAAAAAGAATTGATAGAGGTGGTTTTTTTTTCCCAGACCAAAAATATCCTGAGGACTGATGAATGGTCTGAAAAGTGATACTTCAGCAATGTCTTTTATTTCTCCACTTGTAGGAATAGGAATGTTTAAAATCTCACAGCTTGCAGTTTGTGGAGGAGACTGATGGAGGAAGGGATGGAAGAACTACCATTGCTGCTGATTGCCACTTCAAATCCTTGGGGGAAAAGTCCTCTGGAAGTGAATGGGAACTGATCACCTCTCTACAGAGTTCTTGAGTCATCCCAGAGAATTTAACAGAAAAGAATTCTTTTGCTTCCAATTGGCATAATGTGGCTTAGAAGTGCTAGAAAAAAGATGTGTTAATTTTCACAATCTAAGTTATCAACTGGGGTAAATTAACTTAATCTGACTTCTGCAAAACTCTGAATGTCTATCAGCTCACTCTTTAACTATATAGCTATTTGTATGTGTATTTGCAGTGCTTTAGTGGTTTCATCTCTGGGTCTTTCTCATAAAAATAACAGCCCTTTTTTCCATTTGTTTGAGGCCTGACATGAAGGATTTATCTCCATGTAAATTTTTCCAGCCTGCTTGTGACATCTCTGAAATGGTTTGTAAAGAAAGTTCTGATGAAACTTAGCTATAGTTGAGTACTCTGGTGTTCTAAGGGAAAATCCCCTGAATCGCTGTCAGTGGGCGAGCAGCCGGGCTTTCATCCCCTCCATTCTTCACTGTAATCTCCATTAACATAAGAGTTGGTGTTTTGCTCCCCACTCATGGATGCCATACTGTGTGAACTCCAAGGGGCTGGTGGAATAAAGGCACTTATACGGGCCTCTCTGCCGGCCACAGCCAGCATTTCTTTAGCAAGCATATCATGAATATATACACTATGTATACCACAATGGGGAGGAATTACTATGCACAAGCCTTTGAAAGAAACAGAAGCAGGAGGAGGTTCTTGCAATTTCTGCCGACATCATCTTTACTGTGCATCCATTTGTTGCCCATTTAGCCTCCCCACTGCCAAAGCCTCTATTATGTGTGTGAAGATGAGACAATGGGAGCCCACTACGCGTGGCGAATGTGCGCATTGTTCCACGGGCTCCCTATAGAAATCCCTGCGTTCGCATGACCCGTTTTCCAAAGTTTATAGGTTTTCTTTTTTTTTCTGAAGGGGGAGGGTAAGAGGAAAAGGGACAATGTCTCACAGCTCTACGCAGATTAGTGGTACGTTCATGCCCATACATTGAGGTGGATAAAATAGCCATATTTTAAGTGCTTATTTGTAATGCATGCGTGAGCTCGCTTAACAAGCTTAAAATATTTAGTGAACGTTGAGAGGAATGGAGAGTATGGGAGCGGGGGACAAAACCAGCAGAGATAATTGAATACACTTAGCAATCATAGCAGCTTTACATAGCTGTATCACACTCTCTATGGATAACACAGCTGGAACAATATGGTTAGAGCTTTAAAATATCTAGGGGTTTCTGTCTTAAGATAGTTATCAATAATTGCAAACTTTAACATTAAACATTTTTAGCTCAGTTAAAATATATACCTCTTTAATGCATGATAAAATATTGTAAAATAGAGAACATTTTCCCTTTGTCATTTTTTCAGGACTCAGGTAAGCAGGAAGGGTCTCTGAGAGGGTGTCTCCTGGAACTGAAGTCTGCCTTGGGGAAGCCACAGGCTGCCAAAGGCAAGTGGATTAAAACACAGAGGACAGAAGCCCCTCAAATTTGACAGTGTTTGAAATGCCAAATGAGATCAAGGAGACAGGTTGCTATAACACAGGTTCATAGGACCTGTAAAACTGGTAAAGTCCTTCAGCACTGGAGAAAATCTTGCTAGATCAAATCATAAGTTTCCAGCTTCATTCCAATGGAGCCTTTAGGCTGTACCTTTGCCCTTGCTCTGACTAGGACCAGGCCCTCAAACCCACAGTCTGCAGCAACACATCCATCTCACCTCACACCTAATTAACCGCTTAATTAGAGCAGCACTGGGAAACTCTGCTCTTTGGTTTCCCTTTCTCTCTGGTGCCTGATGCCACTCGTGGCAGGATGACGGTTTAGCACAAAGTGCTCAGAGGGGCTGAGCCTTCCTGGTGACACACAGCAGGTACAAGGCGAAGGTCTCCTCTGTTGGGGCTTTTCTTCTCTCTTCTGAGATAATTGACATTGATGCCACTATGAAGCTCTGCCCAGTTCGCACCACTCGCACCGCAGCCACTTACCTTAGCTGGAGCTGGGGACTAATGCCTGGCTGTTGAATTTGGAGGAGCAATATGAAGGTCACTGAGGAAGGTAATGCAGTCCTGTTGACTGAACATGTGGATAAGGGCACCACAAAACCATAATCTGCTTTGTTGGGGCTGCGATAAACCAGGTTTATGTATGCAGTTGGCAAGCAGTACTTCTGAGTCTTACTCCATCAGATAATCCATACAGCAGAGCAATTATATATCCCTCCGGACCCCTAATATGGCTTTAATATAAGGATTAGGTCATTTTCATATTTGTTGAGTTTTCAAAAACAGTATTAAAAGTAACTCTTATTTATTTCCTACTTGTTTCCTGATTTTTATTCATGAAATACTTATTTCTGTAACCAAGCAAAGGTAGTTTAAGGGGACAATTTCTGATATTCCAAGGGGCAAAACCTCTGTGGGACAAGCCCTCTTTTTCCATTCAGGATAAGATGTCTAGAAACCGCAGAAGACTAACTGGTGTTTGCAGACAGACGCAGAGCAGCTTCACTGCGTGTGTGCAGATGGTTGAGGTGTCCCTCATGTGAGACTCACCGCATGCACGAAGCCCAGGTGGTCTGTGGATGGGCAGTAAACTTGCTGTACAAGTCTATCCAGCCCAACCATCACAGTGTGTACGAGGGAGTTCAGTTCGGGTCTCTCTACGACAGTCCTGCCCAGCACTCGCACACCCCTTTCTGACAGGGACCCCCAGCTTGCTGTCCTGCAGGATCGTGACAGGGAAGGAAGGAAGTGGTTGTGGTGTTAAGGTATGATTGATGTGATTCAGAGGAAGCTTCTGCAGATGGAGGCTGCAGATTCATTGTGCTGCCAGCCTGTGGCCTCGAGCAGGCCCTATCTTCTAGCTCCTGTGATCAGGGTCCTGCGTCAAAGCTGCAACAGGGTTTATATGGTTCAGCTGCTAGGCAGAAGGATGCCTTTCTGACCAGGGAACATCCCATATTTGTTATCAGGTGTGAAGTGATTCAGTGTTGAATTCTCAGAGGTACTCTGGCAATTTTACTTTCTTCCTGAAAACAAAGGACCCAGGGAGAGCTGCCACTCATGCTACATCACTGTGGGCTTAGGAGAGGGTGACAATGGACAAGACACTAAGGACCAGATAGCCCGTCAGGGTTTAAAATGCAAAATCATTTAAAGAGTGGTTGGACTCCTTTTTTTTTTCCTTCTTTTTTCTCTGGAGAGAAAGTTTTTTATCTCTATTTCCTCCTATTACTCTTCTGTTTCATTTGTTTATCTCTTGCATTTTACAAAATATCATCTGAAGGGACACATAGGCTCTATGTCAACAACACGCATAAGCATATGCCTGACTACAAGCACATGCGGTTAGATGGTTCTTGAGCTTAACAACAGAAGCATCTGTCTGATGAGAGGAAACCACTAGCTAAGGCACTGCCATTGCCTGATTTGTCAGCATCACCTCCTCTTACCTCCCTGGCACTGAGATGCTCACACCGCTACCCAAGGAAAGGTTTTTAATTACATAGGAACTTCCCTGGGGAAGGCAAAGGTGCTAAGAGCACATTAGGGCAGGGTTCAGCACATGAAGGCCCAGGACTGAGAGAAACCTCTAGGTTCTGCTTTCATCCCAGGTAACAATTGTGTCCTCTTTCTCTGTCCACCTCACTGGATCTTTCAGATCTTTTAATTCTCTTTCTCAATGGAAAAAACTTTGCAGTGTCAGGACATGTCTGCTAACATTTTTCTAACCCAGAAAGAGAAGTAGGAATGCCATTGGAGAGGGCACTGGTGAGGTCTCTTCCAGAACAGCGTGTCCAGGTCTGGTCATGCCCTGCTCCAGAGAGATTAACTCCAGCAGAAACAAAAGCAGAGGATATCTGGAAGATGAACAATCCATCTGACAAGAAGAAATTAGAAGTGTGCCTTACTACCTGGCAATGCGAAAGGGTAAGAGTGAAGTCTTGCTCTCTTTGGATGTGGATTCGCAAATAGTTTAAACTGATTGATGTCCAGGCTGTTAGCACAGGGTTTTTTGACCTCTCTCTGCCTGTGCTGCACAGTCCTGACACCTCTCTTGGCCCAATGCTTATGCTTGGATAACTGTGGGATCAGGGATCTTTTCTGAGTTAATTTTCAGCTAGATGAGTTTTCCAAGACTGGCTGACCATGAGGTCAGCAATAGAGTGAGCACTAGTGTGGCATGGAGGAAGAAGTGTGACCACATTGTCAAGAGCAGAGATACAGGATGTGCCGGTGCCACCGGCTGGAGGGAGGTGAGGGAATGCCTGTTTGGCAGCAGGCCACACACAGAGTCAGCTTAAGCTAAGCATGAAACCAGAACTGAGAGGTTAACATCATCCAGGGAGAACTATTTAAGCTATGGTACAAGGCTGGCACAAGAACAAGTGGACATACGGCTATGAACAAAATTAGGCTGGGAATTAAAAGGCTTCTAGCCACGAGAGGAGTGGGGTTCCAAAATAGCTTTCCCAATGGGAGTAGGGGGGTTCAGAAGAAGTCAAACAAGTGTGAGATCAAGCTTAAGAAGATTTATTTACATGACACAGTTGCTGCAATAGTGAGGAACCTGGGCCGAAGACCCAGGAGGTATATTTCCACCCTATCTCCTCTGCTTGCTTTCATTTTGACTTTCTCTGTTACTCTCCTTTCTCCTTCTCTTTTTTCCTGTTCCTTTTTCTACTTGGATGACAGGCTGGAAAATCCTGTCTGTGCATTTTCTCCGTTGCTGTTACATCCATTTGGCAGAACAAGGCAAGGGCAAATCCCATTCTGGTACATCTCAATGGGCCTATTGAAGTCCACAGGCAGAGCCAGCGTGGGCCTGACCCTTGGGGCACAGAGGCAGGGGCTGTGGGAGGCCATGGTGCCCTGATGACACAGCAGAGTCCTTGCCCTCTCGGTGTATAACTGGTTCCCCTTGCTGGTGTGCCATGGATACACTCATGCCTTAGCAGGCCACTCAGCTGCAAAGCACTTGATTTCTGCCTGGGGAAGCCGATGACACAGTATCTACCCGAGAAGGTTGTTGAGAGGTTAGATTCATTTAGAGGATGAGATGCCCCGAGATGTCCAAATGCCTGCATAAATTACTATGTTTCTGTGGAGCAGAAAGGTCCAAAATACATGTACAGCTGTAATGAACATCACTGTAAACATAATGTTCTGTTTCATTGGAAATGGAGAGGCTGGCCAGGTAGCACTTGTCAGGGGGAAGCAGGAGATGCCCTCAGCCCGGCTCCAGGAGCTGCAGGACAGCTGCACCTTGCCCTGCCATTGGCACTGCTGTGAGTACCCATCACTTTTGGAGTCCGGTCCTCCCACACTTGGCAGGGCTGGTCTGAGGCAAAGCAGCACAGTGTCAGGCTTCCTCTGCCATACCAGCGGCACCGTCAGAGTGTGCGATTCAATCCTGTACCTCCAGACTCTGAAATAGAGCTTGCAGAGAGCAGCTTGTTTTAACATATAATAAATACAAAGAGGGGCTCTTTGGCAGGGGGTATAATGCTTCCTGGCACTGGCTGCTTCATTTGTGCTGGTGCCCGCTTGCAGTGACTATATTTTACAGCTTGCAGAAGAATTGCTTGGTTTTCACAATATGCTGTTCTGTAAAAAGTAAGCATGTCTTGCAAGAAGTTGATCAGTTAATACAAACCCAAGTAATTTAGATGCTAGACAGATCAAGTCACTTTTTTCTTCCATTGCACTATTGCAGCAGATATTTAGGTCACAGGCTGCCTGAAAAGTTGCCACAGCTCTATTAGTTGGCATTAGTGCCTTCATTTCACAGAAGGAAAACTATTGCTTTTCACAGTTCAGGCTGTAATTCCACAAGAACTTCAGCCATATATCAGCTAGTTGCCATGGTCATGCTCTTCCTCCCACCCTGCCATGGGACCCTGCCTCCTCCCTCAAACAGCTCCAGTACTAACCAGCCCTGGTGCCCAGCCATTTCAGCATGCTGAACTGGCAGAAAGCTATTAACTTTTTTTTACCAGGCCAAAGGGGGCATGTCCAAAGTCACGGGAGCTCGCCAGGGAGCAGCCAAGCCTGAGGAACCTGCAGTTAGATGGGTTCAGGCTGATGAGGAGCAACAGCATCCATGTATTGCTCACAGATTGTGGGAAACGGATTTAAGGAGTCCTGTGGCTTAATTCAGCTTGGGTGTGATCCTGCTGGAGCTTTCTTTAATTGCCACACCAATTAATTTAGCTCCTTCTGGTGAAACCTGGCCATTAGAGATGATATGCACCTACATACATACCCATCTAAATACAGTATTAACAACTGAGTGAAGGGGAATATTAGAACTACTGCAGTTTCCCTCTCTTGATCAGTGTTCTGTGGGTTTTCCCTTGTTGGAAAAATAAGTTAATACTCATTAAGATGAAAGCAGAATACAAAGTGGAAACTTCCAAAGTGTCTGTCACTTGCATTCGTGCAAATTAAAACGTCTCATCTACAGGAAATCCTGGGCCGTTCTTTTTTCCTGTAGATTTTAGATTCCACAATCAGCACTGAGGCACAAGATGTATGCTGTCATCCTGCCCACTCTAACGCAGCCCACGATCCATCAGTCCCACAGAACCTAACAACAGGTCAGTATCCTACACTGGTACTTGTTTCACCATCAGGTACCAGGGGAAAGGGCTGCCATCTGAAAGTGCCTGTAACACAGTGTATTGGCTTTGTGTGGCAAGGTTTTGTAGTGTGTGTGGGGTTACCGGGGTGGCTTCTGTGAGAAGCTGCTGGAAGCTTCCCCTGTGTCCGACAGAGCCAACACCAGCCAGCTCTAAGACGGACCCGCCGCTGGCCAAGGCCCAGTCAATCAGCGATAGTGGTAGTGCCTCTGTGATAACATTTTTTAGAAGGAAAAAAAAAAAAGTTGCTGGGACAGACAGCAATGGCAGCCGGAGAGAGGAGTGAGAACATGTAAGAGAAACAACTCTGCAGACACCAAGGTCAGTGAAGAAGGGGGAGGAGAAGCTCCAGGCGCCGGAGCAGAGATTCCCCTGCTGTCCCCCTGCAGCCCATGGAGGTCCACGGTGGAGCAGATATCCACCTGTAGCCCGTGGAGGACCCCACGCTGGAGCAGGTGGGTTTCCCGAAGGAGGCTGTGACCCCGTGGGAAGCCCGCACTGGAGCAGGCTCCTGGCAGGACCTGCAGATCTGTGGAGAGAGGAGCCCACGGAGCAGGTTTTCTGGCAGG
>JANHGO010003819.1:0-26244 GCA_024606505.1 Aquila spilogaster | reverse complement strand
TGGTTGGACTGGATGATCTTCTAGGTCTTTTCCAGCCTTGATAATTCTGTGATTCTGTGATTCTGTGATTCTGTGAAATGTAAGTATGCTTTGGGAAATAAACACTTATATTTTCCATTTATTTTCTTTATCTGATGTAATTGTGAGGACATTCCCTTCTGTATCGTTAACACCTCATATTGACAGTGTTGACAGCTCAAGAAAATAGCCTGCTTACTCACCAAGCATTCACCAGGAGAGGCAATGATATAAGCCCTCCATGAAACACAGAATAACACACTCCCTGTAAGTCAGTTCACTCTTTTACCAGAATCTTACATAAATGACAGGTTTTGCTGTCTTCCTGAGCTGTTAACAAATGTGGACATCAGCTGACCAAAAGGGATCAAAGGCAGCTCTGCTCTCTCACAGATAGTGTCTTTCTTCCCTGACCCCTTCCCAATAGTGGACAAAACCCAGCTCACCCTCCCTATTGACCAGCCCAACACTACCCCCATAGATAATCATTTGCCGCTTTCAGGGTTGTTTCTCACTTCGCAAAACTTTTTACTGATGCCTATGTAGGAGTGATAGACCTAAAATAGATAAAGATCAGAGATCATTTCCAAATCTTCCACAAGGGGCTTAGAGGGATTCTTATCTCCAATTAGGAAACTGGCTGTCACAGGATGATATGCTCTGCTGTGATTTACACTGAAGTCAATTGTCGTTCATGTATTAAAATAGCTGAAGCAGGATTAGTCACTACATATAGGAAGAGAAATAAAGCAGAGTAAACTGGAGTAACCCATTAGCTCTTTGAAGGTGAATTAAGCAACTGAAAGAAGTGATGAAACTAGCCCAACATTAGGTGAACAAAAAAATCAACTTTACATTGTTTAAGTCATGTCTGACCCTCAAGATTATGAAAAAAATCAATCTTAAAAAAAGTAAAATTAAATTATTTTCCCACAAAACCATGAATCAGAATTGATGAATTCCGAATTCTTAGCTTTGCTCATCAACTAAGATATAATCATTAAAGAAATCTACTCTTAGACTAAAAAATAAAAATAAAGAAATGTCAGTTCAGTCTTAAATGTGTTTCTCATCTAAATATCTCCACATCTGTTTTTTAGGAAATGTATATTGTAGTTTCAGTATTTACAGATTAAAAATGAATCTATATTTCATTACTAGTACGAAATGGAACAAGGAACTAGGAGGGCATGAGTCCTTTTCAAAGGAGATGTGAATTCCTTTGCGCTCATTTCACACTGTGGCAAGAGGACAAATGTGAAAATCCAGATGTGCAAAGGGGAGGAGTGAAACAAACAGGAGTGTAAGTTCCATCTGCAGATTCTTTGTGGTACTCATGTACATGTAAGTCTGGGTACGTCACTTTACTCTTGGCCACGTTTAATGGTGAAAAAATTTGAAAGTGAATTCTGTTACCAAAAAGAGAAACCATAACATAGAAAAGATGTGGGTGCTGTGCTGTCACTGTCTTGCTGCTGACCAGCAGTATTTATAGATTTATGAAGTTTTATGCCTCAGTTTCTCTATTTGACAGATTTTTTAGTTTTATTGTTGGGTTGTTTGGGTGTTTTTTTTTGTTTGATCTTGTTTTTGTTTGTTTGTTTGCTTTGTTTTCTGCTGGTTTTGTGAATCTTTTAATTAATTGGTGTTTTTAAAACTATTATTTGGATACTTGAATATAACAGGCTACAACACCACTAAGTATTAGTACGGTAACAGGTAATTAGAAGGCCAGAAAGCACATTTTTGAGATCATAACACAAAATTAGGAAAATGCAGGCAGTGAAGAGAAAGACCAAAAAAAAATCCCTAATAGAAAAAAGAATGATTTAAAAAGAAAAAAAGAAAGCAAGTTGCTTCCTCACTATTAAAGGACTTGTGCTTTCAAAAGCTGGGTCTCCTCCTCTTATGCTTCCTAGGACGATACTTAACACTGCAATAATCAAAACAAGGAAGCAGATGGACAGGCAAAGTGGTACTGCAGCTGCTGCAGAAGATGACTATAATCATAATGTTGACATCAGTAACAGTAATTAGTGCACAGACTGTAGAGTGGATGGTTTTTTCCTATCTTCTGGTGTGGGCATACTGCCCTAGAGAATGAATTTAATGCTCGTACCTTTAGTTTGTTTTGTTCATTTGCTACGTTTAACAACGAAATTGAATATGATAAAGAAAATCCAACTTTTCTGCTGCTTCAGAACATCCACTGTGGAAAGCATATTGTTTCTGTTTGGATTAATAATAGATGGAATCTTCATTAGAAAATGGCAAATTACTAATTTCTTATTTATATCTATTTTCAACGTACACAACAATCCACACTCTCCCATGTGGCTATCTGCACATACCTTCCTGAACTTCAGCAGCAGCTACTATTTGTCTGATTTTGTCTAAAAACCAGCTGTACTGTATGGCGTGACCTCATCCATCTGCAGGCTGCTGCCATACCTTCTTGGTAGTACTGTGTCATGCTAAGAGAGTTTTAGTAGACCTAGACAAGGATGTACCAGTGCTCCTTAGCTGTGGCTCACAGAGAATGACAACTGTCCCCAGAATAGCAGCTGAAGAGTAAAACTCATTGGATGTGGGCTAACTGTGGGTAAACAAATAGATGGACTTAATCTGGGAAATACAGTTTGTCACTTAGATGTAATCCTGTGATACAAAGTCAGTGGGAAAGAAGGGTTACAAAAAGTAACACGGAACAGGCCTAGCATACGAAAACCCTAAAACCTTCTATTTTCTAATGAACTTTACTTCATTCTGCATTTAGTTTCTATTGAAATTCATTTTGCGTGTTTAATTTTTCTCCAGAACAATATAAGATTTTCTTTGGCTTCCCTTTATTACCATCCTCAACAACTGGAAAAACTCCTATCCTGTTTTCAAATGCTGTTCTACCAAAGAGGAGAATGAAACTGAGAAGGCACAGGGTCAGGATGGGAGACAGTCAGGAACACTGAAAGTTCATTTATCTCAGCTTCCGTTCCACCCCAGTTTTTCCAGAATCTTCCAGAGTTCCTCCTCCTGTCTCTAGGTTTCTAAGCTTCTCTTTAAAAAAAAGCTGATGTACTGAAGGGATCCATTCATGCAGTAATAACTATTTTTGCCAAATAAAACATTTCAACAACAAAAAAATGCTAAAACTTTCTAAGCTTTTTAAGTTGTGGGTTCTGTTGTCGTTTTGGGGTTTATTTGTTTCCTGTGTTCGTTGTTTTTTTGTTGTTGTTTTGGTGGTTGTTTTTTTTTTCCAACACAGAAAGAGGATTTTGAATTGCCCCACAGAAAAGTAATGTTCTATGCAACATCTTTCAGAGCTGGGTTTAATTGACAGATCAACTTATACACTATGCTTAACCTCCACTGTTTGCTTTTACTGTTGAGAAGATCACATTTGCATGTGAACAGTTTCCCCAATGTATTTCAAAAATTAATTTCATGTAAATTAAAAATCCAGCCATATACATGGAAAAAGAGATGTCTGCGTAAACACATCTTTTGTTTTTGTTTCTTCTCATCTACCAAGGTAGATGAAAGAGCTTCAGAAGCTTCAGACACTGTTCCTAACACTGAAGGAAACCATTAATCAAATTATCCCAAATATGAATAGAAAACAATGAAGCTGAATGGAAAGCAATAGGTATTCAAAAGAACAGCCATGATTATTTTTCAAGGAAAATATTGCCAAGAAGTAGAGAAACAGATGGCTGAAAGTGTTAGATGAAGACACATTTTCCTATGCTAAACTAACAGATTTAATTAATTGCTCAAATCACATGGTATTTTATGGAATGACATTAATGATCAGTAATAAAAACTGTCAGTGGTGCCTTATCAGCTCCCTTTAAAGAAAACAAAAGAAATTATTATAAAAATAACATGTTTCTACCCTACAGATGTAACCCAAAGACCATAAATAAAGCTTTCAGTGTTAGTTTGACTTCCACTGCTTTCTCATTAACATAATTACAGAATTGTTATCAAGCTCTAAAATTTCAAACAAAAGCATTCCCTTGTGGCAATTTCCTTAACAGAATTACTAAAACATATTGATTAAAATTAAAACTTTACCTTAACTATTTCCTCAATGAAACAGACATGTGAAATAGGATCTCTTTTCTTTGTCAGAAGTTTCTGCAAGTGCTGTACCTGTAAGAAATAATCAATTGAGAGGAAAAGTGACATCTTCAAATATCTTCTACATGAAATTGCCTCACAGATAATCAGGAATTAGCTGCTGAGTACCTGTCCACAAGCAGCACAGATCTGATCCATGAGTTTCTCCATGTTTGTCCAGAGAGCTGCTCGAAAAGCTGCTGTGTTTCCAGGTGTTGGCATAGCAGCTCTACCAGGGCCACCTACGTATGTTTTAAAAATACATAATAGCACAGTTCAGTTTTCACATGTGAAACGTAAAATACATAGACTGACACAAGAAATTTCCTTTAAAAAAGATCAAAGCTGCCTAAACTAGTTTTGAAACAAAGGTTTGTGAATGACTTCAGCTGTTGTAACTTCTAAATCATTTAAATTCTAAAGTTCAGTAAGGATAACTCAAGGTTAATCACTATTATCCATTTTACTGATCCAAATCTCCCCAGAAACACCAAGGTAGTGCCAATGAGCATGCCACAGCACGTAATAGCAAAACATAACCATCTCATCTCAGGACTTAAATGTATAGGTGAACTGAAAGAAGCGATATTCCAGCTGAAGAGCATGCAACTTCTATACCACCACACTCCTTGAGGGGGCTGTATTTCTTTATTATGCTAGTGATCATATTTTTAGACGCGAAAATCACTGCAAGTTTTTTAAAAGTGTTAAATTTTCACCACAGCTAATCCTAGTGATCATTTCCAAGCACATGAAAGAGAAGAAAATCATCAGGAGTAGTTAGCATGGTTTCATCAAGAGGAAGTCATGCCTGACCAACCCGAAATCATAAACCTGATGGATGAAAGGGGAGCAGTGGATATTGTCAATCTAGACTTCAGTAAGACTTCTGACATTGTCCCCCATGAGATCTTGATAGACGACCTGTTGCAGTATAGGTTGGATGAGTAGACAGTGAGGTGGAAAGAGAAGCTGAGAGAGCTGGGACTGTACAGTCTGGAGAAGAGGATGCTCAGAGAGGATCTCATCAATGCCTATGAGTACTTGAAGGGAGGGTGTAACAAAGATGGAGCCAGGCCCTTTTTAGTGGTGCCCAGTCCCAGAACAAGAGACAAAGGGCACAAAGTGGAACATAAGAGTTTCTGTCCAAATATCAGGAAGCACTTCTTTACTGTGGAGGTATTGGAACATCGGTACAGGCTGCTCAGAGAGGTTGTGGAGTCTCCTCCTTGGAGATGTTCAAAAGCCACCTGGATATGCTCTGCATGCCCCTGCTTGAGCAGGAGCCTAAAGGACTTGGATCCAGAGGTCCCTGCCAACCTCATCTATTACTTGATTTTGTGATTCAGTGATGCTGCCAATGTTCAAATTTGTTCCTCCTCAACTCCTCAGTATTCTTTGGTATCTGAACTAACAAGTGGGAACTATGTGTGGAAACTGTGCAACATTCTCTCATGTTAAAAATACTGCTTTGAAAAGAATTCCACCTGACAAAAGCATCACAATGTAGTTTCACATTTGTTCCACAGCTTGCAAGCAATCTCTACCCATACTTCCACCAACACAAAGAATGTAGAATTTGGATTCATCTTTCCATGACAAACTCCTAAGAGAATACTGCAAAGTTGTAAACTAATGAAGACAATTTCCTGGGCAAGTGAGGAAAATGAGGAGGAAAAAATAAAGGAAAACTTCTCAGCACAATAACAACAGACAGACTCAATTTGAGTTTTGTATTAGATGATTTCTGAGACATACCTACTGGTTAAAGCAAGGAGGGAAACACTCCTACGGCAGGTTTGGATCTGAGTTTCTTCTGTTTGATAAAGTATCTATTTCTGTTAAAAAAAAAATCAGGTGCAATTCGCTGTAAAACAAATACCATACCTCTTGTAACAGTTTGAGATGGTTGGGTCAGTACTTTGATATCCAAAGCATTTTTTATGTTCTCCTCCAGGACTGTGCAGTATCCATCCACTACATTAGCAATGGTATCCTTCAGAGTTCCAAGGTTATAAAAAACCTGAAGAGCGGTCCCCACTTGAGTAGGACTCTAGAGAAAGAAGATATTCAAAAACGTCAAATGCCTTTAACTGCAATATGGATTTCTTTACCCACAATCTACGAATCATTTTACAGGATAAGTTCATCTTAAAGTTCAGACTGCTAATCCATTTCATTTAACATTAAATAAACTGTATGTATTACAGATCACAGGGTAAAGGAGAGGGATGATTTCCTTTGACTGCTTAGCAATGCTTAGCTTTGCCTCCTTTGGCAGTATCCTCTGAACAAGAAGAACAGAAAAAAGGAAACTGGTAGCACAGTTGGCAGTATATCCTGAGGTGGGTTACCACTGATTGATTCAACAATTCCTAGGTTAGTTACAGTACAGCTATAATCAGCTATGGTGTAACTAGTAATATTGTTTTAACATACAATATTTGTTACAGTACTGTCATTTAAGTGCCAAACAGTTGGTTAAATCTCATACATACTGAGGGCAAGCAGAGGCAAACAGGTCAAGACCCTACTATTGAATGACGAAGAATTAAAGCTTGTATTTCTACATTTCTACTTCTTGTGCTGATATTAAATGTCACATTCCTATATTCTTCATAGCAGAATTAAGAATACAAAGCAACACAGTGACTATTTCCCAAGCCTGACAAAAAAAAAAAAGGAAAAAAAAAAGAAAAAAAAGCTATGGATTGCAAGCTTTCCCAAAATACAAGAGTAAAAAAATATCCAAAAACTTTTCAGGTCCGCTGTTTAAGAGATCTTTTATTGAGATTAAATTCCACTGAGCAACACTACACATCGGCACAGGTGTTACTCAGCAATAGAAAAGCCTCAAATTATCGCCTTTGGGAATAAAGCACTGTCATCCAAACACTGACTACTCCTTTTTTCTTTAGCGTTCATAGGCAATTATTGGAGGGGGAGATCAGCTGATCATTCATACATCAGAGATGAAATCTTTTGTCACTTTTCTCAGTGACCTCTGCCAGCAGAAAAGAACATGGTCTGGCAGAAATCCTAGCACCCAGACAGGACAGAAGCACCTGAGACCACAGGCACATCCCACTAGAAACCTCACTCTGACTTTCCTCAAGCATTGAGGTCCCATGCCATTGCACTGCTCTTGCTTCTAGCTGCAGCAATAGCAGCTGCTGACTTAATATTAAAGGAGCCTCTACTGCAAGACCCATGCAACTTTGCTTCACCTTCCCCAGGTGACAGTTTTCTTCAATCAGACGCTCTTGAGTGAAAGAAAGTGGATGTGCTCAACTAACTCCTAAGTGTGGGAACCTTGCACTGATGCCACACGAGTAACACTATGATACAGCCGTTGGATTGAGGATTTGCTGGTACATTCACTTACTGCAACAAGTTTCCTAATCTAATAATGGACAGTTTATTTTCCCCAAATCTATTGTTTCATAGGTGACAGTGCTATAAATCCATGTTCATGGCACTCTTTTTAGGTTTTCTGTATAACTATGAAGATCAGAATCACAGTTAAAGCAAACAAGCTAGATCCCATCTCCTTGCTGAATCCCAATGAGGAGTTCCCATGTTTAGTGAAAAGCAATGTAATATTAGGCATACAGTATGGCTTGTGGACCTTACACTAACTGTACCAGTTTCTTTTTCCAAACAGTGTGGGTGTTAACAAGCATTCCCAGCATAGTATTATGGGTCTGGGACTTGTAGGTTTAGTTTTCTGACAACTGGGTATGCTGTAAAATTTCTAAGCATCCCGTGGGTGTGCTTGTGGAGGTGGAAAAGTAAGCCATAAAGACTGGAAGATTAATGAGACGTCGGAAAATGAAGAATAGTATAATGCAAGGAGGGAATGTGGGGATAGAATGAACAAGAGAAAGAAAATTATAAATGGGAAGTGAATGGGAAATAGAATGAAAAGAAAAAAAGAAGAATGAAACTGAAAGGAAGGAAAGCAAGAAAAGACACATCCCATTTATAAGTCTGAAATTGTTCTGATTTCTACCAACTACTTAAATATTTTTAAATCTAGACAAAGTCATTAAAGAAAAATCAATACCACCTTAATGCAACACTAACAGTCAGACATCAGTAAATGCTCATATATTAACTGACAAAAAATAGAATAGCATCAAAAGGCAAACACAGCACTGTCTATCCAGCTTCAAATAACCTATGGTCAGATACTTTCCTGACAAATAGGCAATACATATAAAAATCCTGTGATCCTCAGTGCTCCCACAGATTAGCAAACTAACCCTGCTACTGGTCAAGAAAGAGATAAGAACGTGTTGCCACAGAGCCTGGGCTCTGTTTCAGAAGACCTGGTTTTAGACAAAGGATGTCAAACAATTCACTCTGAAGTTAGGAATAGTTAGGGAATAACCCAAACACACCCATGGAAACCTGCTGTGCACTTAACGTATCTTTGAAATTTGGAGCAAACAGAAAAACAAAGATTATGCAGATGCCCTACTTCTTCCTTCGAATTGTGGAATGGCTGCTGACAGAGGGGTTCCGGTTCATGTATTCGTCAGGTGTAACAGGGATTAGAGATACATTAAAACCCTGACAATAAACTATAAACATATACAACGTTTCTCTCGCCACAAAAATGTCTGTGTTTCACTTGCCCATGACAGGCAATATGAAGCCCATTGTTGGTTCAGCACTAGCCCCAGGAGAACTGCATTTGCTATGCACAGCTGGTTTCTAGGTTTAGACAATAAGTATTTTAAAAAATGGAGCATCTCTTGGGAACAATTGTATTATGTAGAAATAAAACATTGGAAAGCAAGAAGAAAACAGTTATACATTCAAGATTGCATACACACCTCAAAATTAGAGTGTTTACCATTAATATGCACTGAAAAAAAAATAGACAATCAGTATTGCAGAATTTGCCACCACCAACAGACTTTCTTTATAAGAAATTGCCTCTAATATTTTTCCTCTTCTCAAGAACACTTAAAACTGAACATTCTTGAGAATCAAGATGGTCACAATTTTTCTTGAACACAAATATACCCATAACCATCAGGAATACAACGAGATGGTACCTTTGTACCAAATGCTCCTTCTCTCTATCACTCAAAACTGTTAATTTTAGTAGAATCATTTTAGATCAATTTTATTCCATCCCACTTGGTTCTGTAGAACATCACAGGCAGGGAAAAAAGAAGTGATATGGAACAGTTCTGTAGTCATTTAGTATGAATGTTTATTTTTCTTTCACACTCTTATCATGCGGTTGTTTTCAAGAGAAGCCAACTAGACACAATAATTTCAAGATCCTGCCTGGTCCAAGACCACATTTATAGTCATTCTGCAGAGTAGAACCCTATTTGGTTACTTCCTTTCCCAGAGAGACAATAACCCTGTAAAGACTACATAAAGTCATTACAGACTTAACATAAATAAATACCTACCAAATTTCTAATTCATAAATGTCTCCTATGATGAACCAAGTTTTATTTTTCTGTCAACACTACAATTGTCTATTTTATAACGTCCACCATCATAGGTTTTTATCTTGTCGTTGCCACTAGCATTATCTGAACAATTTTCTGAAAGCGTGGCTAAATAAAAAGCAATTTTCTTTTTCATTATTAGAAAAGCAGCTTGGATGAGCAAGCCTGCTCCTCACAAAGAAGTATGGTGATGACACTGAGCTAATCTGAGGACAAGAAGATCCCTAACATAAGGCTGAACTGAAAATAAGACAGGCAAAATTAATTAGCTCAAGTGCCTAAAACACAGCTTCCAAACTAACACCCTATCTTCTCAGGGCATGGGATTCAGCATGTGTCCCGGTCTTCTCCAGACAGTGCAGTCCCAGGGAACTCAGCATCTGCTTCTTTATACAGTGCAAAACTGTCCATATGACCCAATGCTGCAGGGTTTTTACCTATGTGAACTATCAACATTCATAAATGAATTTCCCAAAATATGTCTGGTCATATACTACATGCAACTATTAAAACTTCATGAAGAATTAGTGTTAGGTAAATAACAGTCTTGTAGTTAAATTTCAGAAGTGCCAGTACCACATAATCAGAATAGTCCTCCAAGGAAACTCTCCTTAGCACAACTGTTCAGAAGCATCATATACAGGGAAGTCAAGTTCTGACCAGTCCCTCACTTAGTCTATGCACAAAAATAGATGTAGATATTACAGAACAGCTGTGATTTCTATGTGTTATCATACCCTTACGTCTTTTATGGTAAAACTTTTACCATGTCCCATACACACACACACACAATGCATAACACAATACAAAAATAATTACATAGGCTGCTTAGCTAGAGGAAGAGTCATAATTACTGATAAGTCCATGTATTCCATGTATCACTTCAATAAAGTGGTATGACACTATGGCAAGCAGGAACTACCATGAGTAATAATTTGAACAAAGACACAACATTCCCCAGCCCTCAAAAAAATAACTAGCATAAACATACATTAAGAGAAGAAGAAAGCACAAACTGAAATAACCAAACCTGCAAGCTTACAAACATTCACTGACTGGGAGTACAAAAGTTATTGTAGTTCTTTAGGAATAAATACAATACAAAAAGCACCCCAGCCTCCAGAATGGTACTTCAGAGTAACTATGACTAGCATTTTGTATTAAACAATTTTATTTGATAGTAGATTTACTATATTGGAAAGTACTTCAGTTACTTTGCTACATGTACTTCACACCACTAATTTCGTTTCTATGAGACAGCTTTTGCATTTCCAGCACAGCACAGCTGTATGAGGTAACTTCAACAACCTGAAAAAGCATCCTTCATAGCTTCTGCAATGGTTTTAAATATGTTGCAAATGCATGTGCCTATATTCTGATAACAACTGGTTGGTCTAGCTTTCTTTATAAGACTAATAATCCCTGGTCAGTTCTTCATTTACACTATTTTCTCCTTCTCACCTCTTGCTACACTACATCTTACTACCTACTTCAAGCAAGTTTTTCACTTGTAGTGTTTCTATCCCAAATGACAAGAACTACTACTTGAAGGTGAAGTGATTGAGTAAGGTTTTGTAAGCACTTGCAGTTATCAATTACAAGTAGATCTTAGTAGGCACTTACGGACACTGAATGTGAAAAAAAGTAAGAAATTAATCAGAAATTGCAACTCAATTTAAAGAACTCAAACAGGTAAGAAGTGAAGGAAACCAAGGCCATCCAAAATGACCTACTGAATAGAGTTGATAGCTTACTAAGACTTGTCGGAATTCTTGCTCTGCGGTACCACTTTGCTATTTTAATTGCAGGAAAAAAATAATAAAAAACTAAAAGTAGAAATTAAATGCCAATGAATTCTATGGTATTCTAAAAACAGTATTTTATTTCATTTCCAAAAGTCCAAGCCTTAAAAAAATTAATTAGTATATCACAACTCCTAAAAATGAACCTACTTTGGAAAGCATAATCTCTTTGATCATTATCATCCCATCTGTCTTTTCCTCTGTTTATCTTTAAAATCTAAGCCATACATGAAAAGGTTAAATTGACAATGTAAAGTCAAATACAGACTTTTTTCTAATGATCTTTCAGTTCTTCTTGTTTTGACCTTTGCGGTGCTCAGAGGAAGCATGAGGTTAAGATGTTATATTTTTCTTCTGAAGGCAATACTGACATAACAAGTTGGTTAGACTCTAAAAAAAAGCATATTTTAAGCCTTAAGAGGCAAAAATCCCAAAGGTAAACATTTAAATATGGCTAGGTTATAACATCTACCTTCCGTCAGCCCATGTTTGGAATACACAATTTCCTGGTGTAGAAGGACTTCTACAGCTAGAAACCGCACTATTTCCTTCAGCTAGGCCAGGTTTTTGTTTCTTAGGCTAACAAGAAGGAAATAACAAGAAGCACTGCATGACAAAGACTGAGAAAAGAAAGAAAAAAAAAGAAACAGAAGCAATAAAATACTAGAAAGCAAAGAAACAAGATTTTTCAACACAGCTAAATAGCTTGCCAAAACACTTATTCTCAATAATAGTGTAATCAAAGCAACAGATGGCTAGGAGCTAATGGAACAGAAAGGCATCAGGAACTGTCGTAAAGCATTATCTCATGAAACATCAAGCACTATTCCAAAGTTTACCATGCCTTGGGCTATCAACGTGACAGCAATTTGAGAGAAAGTATCTGGCACCTCTGAGGACAGATCAGCTAGAGCAAGTAGACCATTGCAATTAAAACAGTCATCCTACAATGCTAAATCTGAGTTTAGAAAATGTATAAATTCAGAATAGAAATCATACAAAATGCTAAATCTAACAGTCTATAAGAGCATGGGGATCAAACTTCTTAAAATGCATCTCACACCTTACACAACTTGGCCAATCTCTAAAGCCTGACACTAAAGAAGCAGTAAGCCAGTTAAAATGAAGATGAGGCTTCACTACAGAAAGCCCAGTTACTGCTTTCTGACAAGGGTTAAGAGTAGCACCCCTCCTGCCCCCATGCAGCTTCAAGTTACACCTGCTGACTCAAGTCCATAACTGAAGCACAGAAGTGTAAGGACACAAAATCTCATTAGTACTCCTGATCACTGGATGGCAGGTTGTGACCAGATGTTATCTCTTACCCCAGAATATCATTATGCATGTGCTCATCCTGCTAACCCCTTGAACAAAGCCATTACAAGCAACAGAAATCTTAGGTTTTACTTCTAATTTAATCTTACCAGTTACAATCAGGAATGAGCACTATAGAGAGCTGTAATTTGTTTGCTTTTCTCTGTTTACAAAAAAAACTCTAATTTCAAACAAAACATCTTTAATTGGCATGTTCTAAATGATTTAAATACCTACCAAAACCCATCCGGGTTTTCTTGTTCCCCTGTGAGTCTTTGCAACAAGATAATAATTACCTATGCAAGTGACAGCATCTCATTTCAGTGTTACACATAGCCAACAGCTCTTAAGTGCTCTCAAAGACGTTGAAGTAACAAAGTTTAGAAAGTTATTTTATTTCAAATTATTTTCAGTTATTATTTGCATGTTTAACTGTCTGGATACAATACTTGTAGCAGGAAAGAAGGGAGATGAAAAGGGAGAAGAACAAACAACTAAGTGCCTGACTGGATCCACGCAGAGAACATTATTCATCACCCAGGAACTGCATCACTTTGATGCAAGACTTCTGCTTTCTGATGCAACATACTTTCCAGTTCCGTATAACTTTTCAAAATAACCCAACAATTTAAATATTTTGTTATCCTAAGAACACCTCCAATTGTACAGTTATGTAGAATTTCATGTGGTATTGAATAGCATTGATAACACAATGAAATATTCATTTTCCACAGGAGACTGAGACAAAGAACAGGTTCTTAACCTGAGAATAAAGGCAAAATGAATTATATTATCTTGTTTAGATGAGTATCATGGCTTTTCAATCAGATTTTTCACTCTGCTCTATGCAGATGTGGCTTATTAATGCCTCATACGTTCTTCTTGGATCACCTAATTGCATTATTTCTGAACCTGTTAACAATCAACAGTCAACATTACAAACCACAAATAGAATTACAGCCTGGAAAAGGCATTTAACAATAACATACTATCTTATCTGGAGAGAAAGAACCTTAGTGTAGCCTTTGTTTTGAAGGGAGACAGATACACTAAAGTACCAATTAAATAGACTGGGATGGATTATACGGAGACTCAACCAAAGCCAGGGTCAGTCTCTGCTAGCAGAATTTCATACCCACTATTTACCTATGAGCATTTAAACAAAACAGAAATCACTTCATTCAATCTGGTATAAAACACTTGAATGGACAAGGACTTTGGAGGAAGAATACTTTATTTCAATGGTGATTAAATTTGTCCTATAAAGACTAGACCCCTGTAATTAAAACACTGCAATGTCTGTGATGAAGAAGAGTCTCTATGGTTCTCATTCCAACCTTACCTCAACTATTTTCAATGAGATCTAATATTAGCTTGCCTTTCTTATTTGGAACAGCAGGAACAGCACTTCCTCATTTTGCAGCTCTGCCTTAGCCGTTTCCCATTTCACCCTCCAACTCTCCTGTACTCTTGTTCTTAAAACAGCCCCTTCCATTCATATCTTTCTTGGCAGCTACCTTCAGCTCCTAAAACTAATCAGTTCCCATACTTACACATACTGTCCTCAGTCTCCTCCATCCTCCCCTTACAGCATATTTTATTTACAAAGCCTTTCACAGTTGAGCTGCTCATAGCAGTGGCCCATGCCTCTCTGCATATAAACGGCTGAATCAATTACCATATTTGCATTAATTATCCTAAAAAGCATTAGAATCAGATACTTCCCTGTCTTTCAATATATTAGCTAGCCTCAGTGCAGTCTCAGTTTAGCAAGGTGGTCAGAGCTGACCCAGATGTAACGGTTGACATACTTCCAGTCCACAGAAACCACCTAAACAGATGGAGAACCAGAACACAGCAGACTATGCAGCAGCCTCTAGTTTAAAATCATTTCAGTCTGAGAAGAAAGCTGAACTCAATGTTATTAAACATTCCTGTGTTTTCATGACTGATATTCTATGCGGAATAATTTTTTAGTGATCACGGATGACACTTACTAATTGGTATGAAACCAAACTGTTTCACGTTTCACAATAACTAGTCTCAACGGGAAGGTCTAAAATGCAAGGTAATTTTCTCCTAACCCACACAATGCATAGCTACTAATTCCAGTAGATATGTAAAACCAGCAGAGCTACCCATATTCTTTGAAAAGCATTATCAAGCTCTAAGTTAATATGTATTTAAAATGTCATCAACAATGGAAGATTAAGTTTTAACATTTTGCTGGCAATTGGCCAAATTAATCAAGATGAACCTTCAAAAAAAAAAAAAAAAAAAAAAGACCACGAGTGAATTTAAAAATCACCCAGATCATCCAGCTGATTCTCTTATAAAACCGTCACGAAACAGAACATAAAGACTTCGGCAAACAGCTAAGTGCTGATTCATCGCAGAGTGAAGGGATATAAAACATTAATGACTTCTCAATTTTCACCTATTACTTTACCATAAAAGACAGTTAGGTGGAACTATTGTACAGATCAGATATATTTTCAGGAATATCCATTTATAGAAACTATTTATAAACCACTTTCTTGCACTGTCATAAAAACAGGAACAAAAATGATGGGATTAGCATGGCCACTGAATAACAAACCCTTACAAATAAACACCGGAAAGTGCAGGCTACTTGTGCTTGCACTGAAAAGTACAGTGAAGTACTGGATAATGGAGTATTTTCAAGTCACAGATTTTCAGTCTAATTCTGCATTTATGAGTCACAAACACCTACAGAAAAGAAAAAAAAAAAAAAAAAAAAAAAAAATAAGAAAAAAACCCAGACACAAAATCTGTCAATCCATTTTAATTAACCATTTATCCAGGCTGGGAGCAGTGAAGAATTTAAAAAACACTGCCCCACAGTTGGACATCAATTACATTAAGCTTCCTAAATTACCTCTACACAGGGCAAGTGCACAATGGCAACGTGATATAAAGCTTTCTACATCACAGCCGAAAGCAAACAAAGTCTACACAATCCCATAATCTGTTTCTAAATTCAGTATATACCTTTCAATAAATGCACAGATCCATCAAAATCTGAAAAATCAGAATCTCACAGCAGAAAGAGACAATCACTACATCTATTATTTTCAAGGCTTTATAACCCAGCAGTAAAAAAATAAGTCAAAATGTGAAAATAGAACCTCTGTTAATTTTATAAGAATACCTACTTGCACAGCGTAAAAGATGAATCGTCTCCATTAACGTCTTTTTATTCTTTCTTTTTTCCTTAACAACCCTTTTAAGAAAATCAGTGTTTCTGTTATTTAAATATATATATATATATATATCAAATTTTCCTTTACATATTCTCAATTTACTAAATATTGCTTTCCAGTACTTCTACTAGCAATGAACGTGACCAAGAAACGTTATGAAATACATCCAGGAACTTAAATGACTAGAGGTAAATGAAATTCTTTGGTATTCACACTCGCTGCACATTTCTGAGATTTCCTTTAGGACACCATATTTATTTTAGTGATTAACCACTGACATTCCAAACATTTACTATTTCTATTATCTTTATAAATCACATTCATAAATGCGTTTCTACACTGTTATGGATCAGCATAGTGATGAAACAACTAACAAGTTTTAGAAGGCACTGTGAATGTAACAGGAGAAGAAAGTGAACCCACCAATCTCAGCATTACTGACAGTACCACATTTGTGTCATTTTTTATCTTCTGTATATTTTACTAATAAGAACAAATGCATTTGTTGTTTTCTTTGGCAAAAGCATAGGGAACAAACATCAAGTGACTTAGGATCTTACATCACTTTCACATTTACTTCATATTTTCCATCTGGAAAATAAGTACAGTGATCCACAACTGAGATCTATGGTAAAGGTATACCTATTTAAATATTGCTGCACAAACCACCAGTAACTTATTTTCAGTTTATAATTAATTTTTTCAAAGAAAAGAAACGGCTGTCCATGATTTCTTGAGAAAATAAAATAAAAAGCAGCTGGAAACATTTACAAGTTAGATTTGATAGTGATGTGTCCAATCAACCAAAAAGGACAATACTGCCAACACAGCACTGGAACAGATTCATTAATTGGGCATTTTTAGGAATCAGATCATAAATACGTTGCAGGATACTGTTGTAGTAGGCGTATCCAAGCGAACGGGATGTGACACGGATAGGACCTCCCTTGCCAGTGATTGACATATGACGTATACTTAGAGGGTGTAGACGAAGTAGACAGCGGCTTATTTAAACCGCTAACACGCACAATCAAATGCCATTTAGCTACTCTCCATAATGGTGTGAGGTGTATCTAAAGTGGCCCTGACTGGACCAGGTCAGACTCGCAGAGGCCTAATGCTGGAATCCTGTCAGGAAATGAACCACTGGTAACAGGATACATAAATGCAAGGCCAAGCCCAGTAATGTATTTTCCCCTAGTGAAAAGCAAGAACATGTATTTTCTTTTGAAGTCATCCCTGTATACTTCCTTCCTCTCCAACTCTGCCTCTTGAGCATCTGACAAATACTTTTAGTTTTTAAATGCTGAAGATTCTCCTTCATTTGAAACCGTTGTCGTGACAGGTTTCCATAGTGCTTCCCTGCAGCAATCACTGCTTCTGCCTTCTCTATTTCTATTTTAAAAAATAACTTTGAGTAGCAGAAAAGGAAGATTAAAAAAAAAAAAAATGCTTAAATAAACTGCCTCTGTATTACAGCCAGAACAGCAGCAGAAAGGATGCAATGTTGAAAGATGCTGTTTGCTCTCCCATACTCCTTTGGAGGTTTAAAGTCACTGGAGAGAAGGCAAACTTATTTTTATAATCAGTTTCAACCACGTTAATTCTCTGGTAAGAAGTAACAGCAGTGCAGTTAATGAAAATTCAGTGAAACAGCAGTTCTTTTAATGCCTTCAATCTGTTTTCAAGTTATGGGGAAAAAAAAAACAATTCACTAACTAGAGTTTGGCCTCAGGAGCTTGTGACGTGACTGTCAGCAAGTCACTGAGGCCTACATGCCCCAACAAACCTGAACTCCAGCTTCCCAGGTGCCAAGGACATGCTGCCCTCCATGGGCTACATACAGCTGTTCTCCCATTTGTCCCACAGACCCAGCATACCTTGGGTCCACACCATCCTCATGAAGGAGATCTAAGCACAAATGAGTTGTCTGATCTGCACCATAAGCTGGTAAAAGATGACCGAGGTGCCACAGGGACAAGCCATAGAACAGCGTGCTACCCCCCTAGACCTGCTAAAGCTGCAGGGCAAGGCACTTTTTAAAAATGAGAAACAGCTCGAAGCCTTTCAGGGTTGGAATGACATCGGGTTTCACTCCCATTCCCTGAAGATGTGCTCCAGGGCCCATAATACTAAAAACAAGCACTTCTGTACTCCAAGGCCTGTAGTACTGAACACAAATGCCTTCATGAGCCAAGGCCTGAAATACAGAACACAAGCACCTTCCTTCATTCCTTCCCTCCTTCCTTCCTTCTGTGTAGTTAAACAAGCAGCCACCCATGCCTAAAAGGCTCAGGTACTTAAGCTGAGGAAAGGCACTGGCTTGGGAATGCCAGCAAAACAATTTCTGTAAGAGCTACAAACATGTGCCAACATAAGAGAAAGGCCTGGTTTTGTACAGGGACCTTCCTCTTTCCCTCCCCATTTTTATTGTTGTAATGTAAAAAAAAAAAAAAGCAGTAAGCATGTGGCAAGACTTAAGAGCACTATAAATCTCTCTGGGCCTCTATTTTCTATCGCAAAACAAAAATGTTGATACTTCACCTCTACCGCAAAATGCTCTAAGGGTAACAGCAACTCAAAGGAGTTCTGGTAACATGGATAATGGATTTATTTCATCTGAATCAAATTCTGGTAGAGTTTTACTGGAAAGACAAACCTCTCAGATCAGAAGCAAAAAATACAGAATACCAGGGAATAGCACAATATTTTACTAAGCACATCTGGAAACAACGTGCAGTAAACATGAAACTTGGCACAGGGGATTTCTGGCAGATGTAAAAAGGTTTTTCAGACTCTGTACGTGTTTTCCTTCTGCTTGAAACTTGAGTAATGTACATGATCTAAAAACACAGTTTTTGACTTATCCTGAATACAAAGAACTCATCTGACAAAATGTTACAGCTTAGTACTCTCTCCTCATGAACTGATCCATTAAAGCCATGCACACAGTTGCAGAAGTTCACACAAGGACTAAACAACATGAGACAGCTGAGCACATCAGCTAAAAACTGTATTTTCTGTTTACACATTAGTCAATAAAGCCATGCTGACCGACAAAAATCAAAAACACCAAAAGATCCCAAATATTTTATCTTTTACAAGAAACATAAATAATTTAGTTACTCTAACCGAACACACATACTCTGAATGATACACATAATAAAGTAGTTCTAGTTTTCTGGTATGCCATATGTCCTAAACAGAGATCAAAATGTCATTTAAACCACGTACTGCTGACAAAATAGCAGATGATTGAAATCCATGCAATTTTTTTTAGACAGAAGCCTAGAGGAATGCTCAGAAAGGGATCCTCAGTATATAATACTGTCCTCCTTCTGAGTCCAAATGCATCACTGCTATATCATACACATTATTAGTAATGACACATTACACAAGTTAAGATCAAAAATGTACAATTCCAGTTTTAACAAAATGCCACTATCACCACTGGAGAAATGGTACAGCTGACAGATCTGGGAGATTCCAGCAAGTTTTGACTAAAGGAAATTGTCTACTGTCTCCTTCAGCTTATTAATGTAGTATGATGCTGACTGTGTAACTTCAAGTGTTTATATTCTGAAGTGCATATGTATTTTTATATATAAATCTGTATTATTTATCTAAGTCCTAGAGCTTCACCCAACCTACAGAAGTACTGTTCTCATCCTCCTTCAATTCTACTATTACTCGTATCTTCAAAAAACAATCTCTGATATAGAAACTGAAAGCCTGTAAGGTTTAATGTGATAGTTATCTTACACAAAAATTATCTACCCATCATTTGTACTCAAATTTCTAAGACATAAGCTATAGTCTACTCTTTTTTTCATTACTCTATTACCTTTACATATGCACTATATTGAGTGAGTGAGTGGGAGTGGTGAGTACAGCACAAATATTTTGAGTGAAATTCCAGACTAGATGCCTTCAAATTACTTGTAGTATCTTAGAAGAACATTATCCCTCAAAATGCCAAGAAATTTTCTCTTTGAAATTATACTCTTTGAGTATACTTACAAAGCATTCCTTATGCATGCACTGAGTCCCAGCAAACCACAAACTTACATCCCTTGGTCCACTTGGGCTGTATTTCAACATCATACTCAAATTGAAAAGCTTTAGCATATATCAGCTAATAGCTTAAACAGCATTGAAAGACATGCTGAATACTTTTACTTGGGAAGACATTAGTCAGGTTTAAATCTCCATAGCATTCATTGATGGAGAGTGCCTTTTCTCAGACATTGGTCTCTGTTTCCACAAGCTTAAATTCTTCCCTACTCTATTTAATAAGCATTCTACATAACATGCATTTTATCAGTCTGACTGGCAATTACTTTAACTTTTCATTTCACTTTGTTAATCTTAAAAATACCTGTTTTCTTCAGTAATATTTCATTTATCAGTTGTTTTTTTTAATTTTCATCACTATCTATCCCACGTTATCTGCATTTCTCTTGTGGTTTGCCTATCAAAACCAGCCACTGATGGCCTTGCAGGTAACAGGACTCCAGGTAATGGAGACCTAAAAAAGTGATCATTCAGATTTTCAGTATTCTGACAATGATTTCCTCTTTTCTTCCAGCTCTAAAGCATGCTGCTCACCTACAAACAGAAGTAAGCAAACTGCTGGTATACAATGTCCTTGAACCCAGTATGTTCACAGATTCATCAATGTATGAAATACAGAACTGAGTTGTAGATGAGATGATTTACTTCATTTACAGTAACAAGCATTTTCCGTGAGTGATAACAAAACACATCACTATACATTGCGTCCATATGCATTGTTTTGGACTGGTACCACCCACTGCCTAATTGCTGCCAATCAGTGTCACTAACCCCATTTTTTCAGTCTTTCCTCTTCGATAGCTTTCCTTGACCTTGATTATTCTGAGGAACATGACTGGCACAGTGGAAATACAGAAAAATACAAGAACATCCCATTAAAATTGGGCATTCAATTGCATGTAAGAATCAGTTGAGTTCTTTCTTTCATGTTGATAATCTCTTAAGAAAAGTCAGTTGCTGCTAAGCCTGCACCTCCTCCAACCGATAATCCTGAAAGTCATACTTTTGCCTTTTCACCTTCCAGAATATGGTCTCATACCTCTGTATTTAAATCACAGAATCATAGGACCAAGGTTGGAAAAAACCTCTAAGATCATCTAATCCAACCATCCACCTACCACTAACCGTGTCCCTCAGTGACACATCTAAACATTTCTTGAACACCTTCAGGGACGGTGACTTGACCACCTCCTTCAGCAGCCCGTTCCAAAGTCTGATCACTCATACAGAGAAGAAATTTTTCCTAATATCCAACTGAACCTCCCCTGGTGCAACTTGAGGCCATTCCTTCTCACCCTATCACCAGTTACACGGGAGAAGGGGCTGATCCCCACCTCGCCACAACCTCCTTTCAGGCAGCTGTAGAAAGCGATAAGGTCTCCCCTGAGCCTCCTCTTCTCCAGACTGAATCATCCCAGTTCCATCAGCTGCTCTCCATCAGGCCTGTGCTCCAGACCCTTCACAACTTCGCTGCCCTTTCGTGGACATGCTCCAAGGCCTGGATGCCTTTCTTGTAGTGAAGGGCCCAAAACTGAACACAGTAAAATCTCCACATGCATCAGTGCACTCTTACCTTAACTCTAAAATGAAAAATGCTTCTATTATCCATTGAAACACATTATATTTTTCAGGAGTACATTATCATTGTTTAGAACATATGCCTACATTACAATGAACTCCCTGTACTCATGGCACTAAAAAAAAAGATGAAAACTATTTGTCTTAAAAAATTACAAACAGGTAAGTCAGGTAAGTTAACAGATACGTTACGAAATTATTCATATTTTTTTCTAATTCCTGAACTGCACATCCTCCACAAAAATGTCCTTTAGTTCTTGATGACTACAGACACAGTTGCAGGAATTCTTAAGTCCTATTTCTCATTTTACCTTTCACCTTAAATTCTTCAGTAACTCACAAGCCTTTTCTAAGCTACTGATTTATACTCAAATTTTTTTTCATTAATAAGAGTGGAGAATGAGGAACAGTGATCTGAATGAGGAGTGGTAGAAGTCATGTGCACAAAGTTGAAGCCTGTAGGCATGCACATGCTATAAAACTGAACGTTAAACTGGTGTGAGGATAACAGATCTCTTCATATCAGTAATATACTGAGACAGATTTTATTACTTACCGAGAATTTATCTTAGTAATTCTTAAAATGTCCATAACAGACTCTGGGTGTGACATGGAAATCTTAACGAATTTTTGGTCACTTCTTGCTTTGTTAAAAACTTTTGTCAAAACATTCTGCACTAGACAGTATTGAAATGTCTTTAAATTTAAGAGAATATGCCCTCCACAGATATCAACTATTTCCTATGAAACTGAATTACAGCTAAGATCAAGAAAATTCCTTCTCAGGTGAGATGCAAAAAGAAAAAACATACATTTCCCATTTTTCTCCCACCCTTTGTCTCTACACAGCAAGTGCAACAAAAACTTTGTCTTCCCAAAGTGTAAAGAGAAAGGAAATCCAGAGCATATACACGACCATTTGTTTCTGTGCCTCTGATAGCTTGGATTCAGATGAATCAGAAATAAGCTAAAAATATTGGTTATCATGGAAAAAAACTGCATAATACAGTCTTTCATGTTTTAGCATTTCAGAGTAAGAGCTTGAAATAGTATTCCTCCCACACTCAAAAAATTGAAGATATGCAAAAATTCCCACGTGCAACTTTATTATCTATTATTGAAATGGAAAAGTGACAACATTGGCAAAATTTTGCCATTTTTGGTAATAAAGTAGGAAAGCAAATGAATTGGCTTCTGTCATGAATTTTCTAGTGAACAGCTGCGAAGGAGGAGGGAAACAGCAGCATCCCAAAAGCCAAATTGAAAAAGATGAGCCATAGTTTGAGAAAAGGTTAAAAGAGTATCCAATTCTCTTTGGTTTGATACAAAAAAGGGCAAAACAAATAAAAAATAAATAAATCTGTAACCTATTGATAACAACATTGAGTGGTTATAGCTTATATTTATCTCTTAGCTTAGGTGAACAAATGCTTTGCAAAAATACACCGTTATCATCATATTACCTCCATGTCTGCACAAAATATGAGTCTTTAAAATGTTCTTATCCTACCCAATATCTTGTTTTCTATCTTCTGTCTTTTCTATTTCACTAAGTCAATGGCAAGTTTTGCACTTTCTTTAGGCTAAAGATTTTCTCTGTAAGAAAAAACAACAATACCACAGGAATTAAAAATCAAACTTGAATCTGTCTCAACTATTCCTGAGTGTATAAAAATGGATGTGGAGTTATATGCATCCATATAACAGAGATACAGTTTAAATTAGTAGTTAATATTCAAAATCTTCAACACGTAACATATATTTAAAAAGAAACTAATTTACTAAAAACATGTGCATAATTTATCTCAGTAGTCCAATACTGGAATATAAATTTAATGAAAGTTATTTTTAAATAAAGTTTATTATGGTAAAATGAATTGCGTGATTCAACTCAACTTGAGAAATATCCTTGGCCGTATTCAAAGAAACTTTGATATGGACTTCAGTAATTCAAATACTATTTCAAATAATATTTGAAAAATTTTATGTATTTAACACTATCTCAAAATATCTGCAGTTTCCTTGGAAATTAATTAGGATAGCAATGTTAATCATTTATATATTAAAAACACTTACCAAATGACAAATTCAGAATCAGTCTATGACTTTCTTATAGGTAGACTCAGAGGACTTGGATTTTATACTCCAGGTAATTAACATCTTTTTCTCCCCAAGTTTTGCACAGCTACCATGTCTGCAGTATACTGCAGCATACTGTTCTACACTGTCTTAGCTTTATTTACTGTTATCTTATAATACAGTTAGCAACATATCCATCTAAGGCTATTATCAAAAATGTAGTTAAAGCTACATTTGTTTAACTAGCAAAACATGTAGCTGTTGCTTCTATGTTAATTAAGAAATAGATCATTTAAAAACATCATTGCGCACTCCACCATACAAATACTATTTCTCCTCTTGTTCCTGCAGCCAGCTGTATCCTCAATACCTTCCTCTCTGACACCAGGGACTATTTATGTACTAGGCAGTAAAAAAACACAGGATCCTGCAGGATCAATACTCTACCGACTCAATGCCTGACCTTCAGCAGCAATTCATCCAGATCTCTGTCTGACCATCTCTAAAACAACAGTCAAAGGTTTCTGCAGCTTCCACAGTACTTTCCTGGATTACTCCCTGCACTATAGATATCCTGAAATAAAAGCTAGAAGCACATGGGAAAAGTTATTAAAAGCTCCAACTTCTTTTGCACTACTTGCTCATTCCTCTCTCTGAGATGCTGACACCTCTGCTTCCTGGAGCCAAGCTAACTGTGACATGAGAGAGATGCATATCTTTGTAACTGTTTGTTTTTGTGTAATTCTTCTAATAAAAGCCATCTATTATTTTAACAAATATTTTCCAGCTAAAATAATCTTACTCTAGGTGATATTAATGATCAACACTACTACTTCTGTTCCGATTCTCTTGACCAATTATGACTCCATTCCAGAACCTTTAAAATGAGAAAGGATATATATATATATCCTATATATATATCCATATATATATATGCTATTTATAAAATGCTTCATGGGGTTTAATTCTGTCCAGAATCAAAAATGGTTGGAGGTTTGTGGTCAACGTCTCTATGTCCAGGTGGAGGCCTGTCATGAGGCATCCCGCAGGAGTCCGTCTTTGGACCAGCATGCCTCAACTTCTTCATCAACACAGACAGAGATCAAGGGTGATAATGACACCAAGCTGAGTGGTGTGACTGATACAACAGAAGAAAGGGATGCCATCCAAAGGCACATGGATGAGCTCAAAAAGTGAGCCCACGAGAATCTATTGAGATTCAACAAGGCCATATGCAAGGTGTTGCACTTGGATCATGACAATCTCAGATATGTGTAGAGATTAGGAAAAAAATACATTGAGAACCCTGTAGAGAAGGACTTGGGGGTTCTGGTAGACGAAAAGCTTGATGCAAGCCAATAGCATGGGCTTGCAGCCCCAGAGGCCAACTGTATCCTGGGCTGCATCAAAAGAGGGTCCAGCAGGGTGAAGGATATGATTGTCCCCCTCTGCTCTGCCCTTGTGACGGTCCATCTGGAGTACTACATCGAGATCTGGGGCCCACAGCACAGGAAAGATGCAGAGCTGTTGGAGAGGATCCATGAAGATGATCAGAGGGCTGGAGCACATCTTTTATGAAGAAGGGACCTGTTCAGTCTGGAGAAAAGAAGGTTCCAGGGAGACCTCAAGGCTGCCTTCCAGTATTTAAAGGCACATTATAAACAGGAGGGAGACTGACATTTTATATGGTCTGACAGTGATAAGACAAGGGGGAATGGTTTTAAACTAAAAGAATTAAATAAGATATTAGGAGGAAATTTTTTACTCAATAATGATGAGGGACTAGAATAGGCTGCCCAGAAAAGCTATGGATGTCCAGTCTTTGGAGGTGTCCAAGGCCAGGTTGGATGGGGTGTTGGGCAGCCTGATCTGGTGGTAGGCAACCCTGCTCACAGCAGAGGGTTGGAACTAGATGACCTTTAAGATCCCTTCCAACCCAAGACATTCTACAATTCTATGGAAAAAAAAATAAATCCTAATTTCTTCAAGTAAAATTTTTCAAACAGTGAAAACAAAGTTCTAGGTAAAAGCATAAAGCAGTATTTCCACTTGGATATAAGATTCAGGAGATTCTGTTTCTTTAAGCCTATTTCAAACAAGTAGCCATAACATTCACAACAGTGCAGTAAAGTTTCATGCTGTTAGCTCTACCCAAAGAAAAAAAAAGTTGTACTTATTATAAAATCTATTAAGCTACTTACAGACATAGCTGGCTACCCACTGTATGGGTACATGGTGTTTTGGAGTCCCACTGACAATCAGCAAATACCTTGCTCCATTAATCATCACCACAGTGGCAAAGTTCAACAGAGGTAGCTCTTCCCATAAAATTAAGGTAACTAAGCAGGGACGTTTACAGGTTTTATGAAATCAAAGAATCACAGAATCACAGAATTGTAGGGGTTGGAAGGGACCTCCAGAGATCATCCAGTCCAACCTCCTGCCAACGCAGGCTCCCTAGACCAGGTTGCACAGGTAGGCGTCCAGGAGGGTCTTGAATATCTCCAGACAAGGAGACTCCACAACCTCTCTGGGCAGCCTGTTCCAGTGCTCCGTCAC